>VDFB02256132.1:98099739-98143590 GCA_007258455.2 Sequoia sempervirens | reverse complement strand
TGCACCTAAATCAATAACCTATCCTTCATGTCTAACAACAAATTTAGTAATCAATGTATGAGCCTTTCCTCTAGAATCTCTAGAGGTAGTTCATTTATCCTCTTTATGTGGAGTCTCCTCTTGTGTGGTAGAAGAAGAAGAAGGCCTAGATAAGGAATTGAAATATTGTGATTCTTGAGAAGTTTCTTTAACTCATGAATCTCCTTCATAAAGCATACCTATTCACTATGCCCTATTCCCTTGCAAAAGGTACATGCAGGTTTCTCCTTCTTATGTTTATCCTCTTTTGAAGAGGTGGAGGAAGTTTCACTAGATCTCGACTTAGTTTTACCCTTGTTCTTCCCTTTCCCCTTAGGTGTTGTGGTGAGAAATGCATGAGACTTGGAAGTGACATCATGTTGACTAAGCTTTGATTGCTCCCTAGTCAATCTCTCACAAAAGACCTCAAATGATGGCGTATCACCTAACCCATCCATAGTGGAATATAAAGAAGTAGAAAAATATGCAAATGCACCCTTAAAATTAGAAAAGATCAAGAATATGCATTCAGGTTATTAGTTTTATCCTTCCCACACCCTGCTAACTGAGTACATGTAAAGACTTAAACTTCATCAAATAGTCCTCAATTGTAGGGAATAGATTAGTGGAAAGAGATGCCAACTCAACTTATAATTGCAATAACATCACTAATATAACCAAAGAGGTCCTTATATTTTTCCCATACTTGTTTATGTGTAGTACACTCCTCAACGTGGAAGAATAAAGAGTCAAAAACATGCAATGCAATTAAGCCCATTGCCTCATCACATTTTTTGTTGTTGTGCAAACTTCTCCTATTCTCTAATGAATTCTAGTTTTTCCTTAGCCAAGGTAGACCATAATCCCTTAGACCAAAGTAGCCTCTGCATCTTCACCTTCCATGTGTGATAATTATGAGGAATAAGAAGCTCAAATCTTGATTCTACCATGTATTCCAAAACAAAAAAACTACCAAGAGGAAAATATATCTAATAAAAATATTTTGAAAGCCCCATGGTATGATGTGCCACTAAAAATGAAGCCTCATAATGCAAACAAACCTTCTTCAAATTGCAGTATATCCAAGATATCAAGCAAATGCCTCAAATTGTAAAAAATTAATAAAATATACCTAGATCTAAATCTGAAAAAAGTGGATGGACAGAATGATGGAGCTTTGAATCACCTTCACAATGTCATTGGAATCTCCAAAATCTAAAAAACTGGTGAAAAGTTTCAAGCTTGAGATTCCAAAAGGAAGCACTAACTTCAGTTGGTTATAATTTGTACCCATATAATAATATGGAAAATTACTCTACATGGCTACAAAGTACATGAAACCAGCTTTCCAGCAATATCTTGTTTGTGAAAATTTGATATCTTGGCAAAAAGTTATGCTTCATTGAAAAAATATGCCCTATTAGGAGGTGCAAGCTAAACAAGTGCAAAAATAAAGCACCTAGGGCAAAAAAAAATTAGTTGGGTGGAGACATGAAAGTCTTATCTGAAACATATGAATTATGTAATGATAAATACACTTGTTGCAAATAACTTGTTAAAAGAAACATGTATGGATTATGTAATCATAAATACATTCTCAAAGTTGGGAAAAAATCAGTTGCAAAGGTACATGAAAGTATTTAACAAATTCAAACTCTATCCCTTTGCTTGCAATAAATCTGACATAATCCCAAAAATATTTTTTATGAAAATTCTATGACATGTTAGTAATAAAAAAAATGAGGATGTACTAGAAAGTATGTAATTAAAAAGGAAATTTCTCTAAAAACACTTGGGAAGAAGTAGACCAAAATGAATGAGATAGATAATGTATTGACTGAAGAGGTTGTTCCTGCTCATGAGAAGTGGAGGAAGGAGCATGTGCAATATGTGCAAGGGGAAAATGGAAATGCAAAAGTGGATTAACTTGAAATTTTTTCTATTGCATATGAATTTGTGCAAGCAAAGAAAGAGAGATGATTCTATAAGTGGAGTTGAACAAATGAAGCCAAGCATTCTTGAAGTTAACAATTCCATGGAACAAAAAAAATTGGAATTGGATGATAAGGAAAAGGAAAACCATCTGATCTAAGTGCAGAAAAAGAGAATTAGTTGGGTTGAGGCATGAAATTCTTATCTGAAAAGGTAGACAAGTTCTGTAATGATCTTTCCAAAAGAAACATCTACATACTCTAATGATAAAGACACTACAAAAACAATAGTTGGAAATGCTCAAAGTGGAGCAAAACAACTGAAGACTAAAATTAACCAATTAGAAAAGGAATTAAAACACAAGAAGTTGTCATGATCAAAAGAAGAGGAGCTTAATGTTGTTATGAGAGAGTTGCAATCTAAAAGACAGTAATTTGATAAAACAAAGACAACAATGGAAGGTGTTGTTGCACAACTGATAAAAGTTTAATATGCCACAATAATAGTTGCATTGGAGGTTGGTGGAGAAGGGAATGTATGTAATGCGGTAGTGGATATGGAACATATAGGAAAGCTCCCAATTCAAATAGGACATCTACATACAAGAGTAATGATTATCCCTTTAAACAAAATCAAAGCCCATACCATTTCCTCAACAACTCAACAATCACTAGCCAAATTGGTGAGAAATGGAAACGCAAGGCTGCCACTATCTCTCATTGCATATGAAAATGAAATTGAACCAGCTATGCAATTTGTATTTCGTAATGCATGAGTTTGCAGTAATTCAAATGTTGCAAAGGTGACATTTTTCAACCAAGTAGTGTTCTTACTGGCACAACTTTCCAGTGGGAGCTTTCCTTCGTGTTCTGTATCAACTACCATATTACACAAATTCCCTCATCTACCAACCTCCAATGTAGCTATTGTTTTAGCATCTTAAACTTTTATAAGTTGTGCAACATCACCTTTGACTTTTAACCTATGAAAATTCTTTGTAGGACCATTATAGGTAAGTTGAACATTTCTTGCAACTATTTTGTGCATTTTTTTAAAGGGTTGTTATAAAATATGGAGGTGAACTTCAATACATTGTTTTGTTACAGTCTACATAACAGAAAGTGGTCATTGAACAAGAATTGAGAAGTGAGTCACAACTTTGTGTGTTTTCCATCCTGCAACTATTATGTGGATTTTTTGTTCCAAACATATGGAGATATTCAAATGCAATGTTTACTCAAACCAAGGGTTGTTATGAAATATGAAGGTGAACTTAAATACATTGTTTTGTTACAATCTTCATAACAGAAAGTGGTCATTGAACAAGAATTGAGAAGTGAGTCACAACCCTATGTGTTTTTCATCCTACAAGTATTATGTGCATTTTCTATTCCAAATGCATGCATATATTCAAATTTAATGTTTACTCAAACCAAGGGTTGTAAAAAAATATGAAGGTGAACTTCAATACATTATTTTGTTACAGTATGCATAACAGAAAGTGGTTATTGAACAAAAATTGAGAAGTGAGTCACAACCCTGTGTGTTTTCCATCTTGCAACTTTTTGTGCATTTTCTATTCCAAACATATGACGATATTGAAATGGAATGTTTGCTGAAAGTAAGGGTTGTTATAAAATAAGAAGGTGAACTTTAATACATTGTTTTGTTATAGTCTACATAGCAAAAAGTGGTCATTGAACAAGAATTGGGAAGTGAGTCATAACCCTTTGTTTTTTCCATCCTGCAACTATTATGTGCATTTTTTGTTGCAAACATATGGAGATATTCAAATGCAATGTTTAATTAAACCAAGGGTTGTTAAAAATTATGAAGGTGAACTTCAATACATTATTTTCTTATAGTTTGCATAAAAAAAAGTGGTCATTGAACAAGAATTGAGAAGTGAGTCAAAACCTTGTGTGTTTTCCATCCTATAACTTTTTTTTGCATTTTCTATTCCAAACATATGACGATATTGAAATAGAATGTTTGCTAAAAGTAAGGGTTATTATAAAATATGAAGGTGAACTTCGATACATTGTTTTGTTACAGTCTACATAACAGAAAGTGCCCATTGAACAAGAATTCAGAAGTGAGCCACAACCCTAAGTGTTTTCCATCCTACAACTTTTTTGTGCATTTTATGTTCCAAACATATGACGATATTGAAATGGAATGTTTGTTGAAAGTAAGGTTTGTTATAAAATATGAAGGTGAACTTCAATACATTATTTTGTTATAGACTGTATAACAGAAAGTGCTCATTGAACAAGAATTGAGAAGTGAGTCACAACCCTGTGTGTTCATTTCCTACAACTTTTTTATGCATTTTTTGTTCCAAACGTATGATGATATTGAAATGAAATGTTTGTTGAAAGTAAGGTTTGTTATAAAATATGAAGGTGAACTTCAATACATTGTTTTGTTACAATCTATATAACAGAAGTGCTCATTGAACAAGAATTGAGAAGTGAGTCACAACCTTGTGTGCTTTCCATTTCCTACAACATTTTTTGTTCCAAACGTATGATGATATAATGAAATGTTTGCTAAAATTAAGGATTGTTATAAAATATGAAGGTGAACTTCAATACGTTTTTTTGTTACAGTCTACATAACAAAAAGTTAGCATTGCATGTGCTTACATTTGTAAGTAAGTTTGACATAAATAATAAGACTTGAGGTGGTATTTCCTACCATTATTTGATGCCATTTGACATTTTTTATAAGGAAATTTTACATGGCAACAAAAATTTTCATGAAATCTGCAAGAACATAGTCTTATATTTTTTAATTAAGAGGGGTAAACACTTTTGACCCAAAGCTATGAACCGGTGAGGTCAAAAATGGGGGACCTCATCTCCAATATAAATTGTCAAAAACTACACCCCAAAGGGATTCAAGCCTTGATGGCAAGATTAACAATACAACTTAACAATCACACCATGCCACTATTAGCAAAAGACCGTAGTCTTCAAACATACCAAAATAATGTAAGTTTCCATACCATATTTGTTTAATAATTACATGATCAAAGATAATTTAATTCCACACCATAATTGTTCAATAATTACATGATCAAAGACCGAATGGAAAAATACTATTCTCAACCTCTCTCATCCTCTCCTACAGTGCCTTTTATGTGCAATTGAGGAGACACTCAGATAACATATTATAGGCTTCTTTGGGTCCTTGAAACTAACAGTGGGGTGATTCCACTTGCATAGATCCTTGTTGTTGTATGTGTAATAAGAGGGTTTGAGGAACCCCCTGCTTTGACCATTGCACTTTCAACACCAGCTTCAGCTTGTAACAAGCCCATCAATATAAATGACTACATTCAACAATTAACGTATGGATATAAGGAAAAGGAAATATCAAAGCTAAGTGTAGAGAAAGAGAATCAGTAGGGGGAGAGATGAAATTCTTATGTGAAAATGCATACAACTTTCATAACACATTTATATATATGGAATAAAATCATTTATATGTACACCTGTGGAGGAGAAATACAATTGGAAATAGATGAGAAGGAAAAACAAAAATCAGATAGACCAAGAAACATCACCAATAAGGCCAAGGCTCAATTTTATCGCTTCTTTGACAAAAATGAAGGAAATTGAGAAATTGAGCAAGCTAGTTGAGAAATTGAGCAAGCTAGTATCAAGAATCAATAAAATCGGACCTTGAATTTATTGATGATGTTTCTTCACACCTGCCACTTTCTTGTTCATCCTTGCCCTATAATGTGAAAAATTTTAACGTCATATCAAATTCAAATGCATGCAACCAATTCATTCAAAATATGAAAATACACGTTCAAAATCATATTTCAAAATTACCCTTTCTTCCACTTTCTTCCTTTGAAAGAACCAAGGATAGTGTGTTTTCCAATATACTATCAAAATCAGCATATTCATAACAGAAATTAAATTTTTTAAATGAAATCACAAAGACACTCTAAAAGTTGAGCAAAAAGTGACTGCAACTGCACATAAAAGTATTCAAGATATTGAAAACTCTATCCAAGAAACTTCGCCAATAAGGTCAACCCCCAATTTTTCTTCTTACTTACCAAAATTTGAGAAATTAGAAATTTTTCTTCCTATTACATCAATGTAGCAGGATAAAGAGTTTCCTATTTCTCAAGATTTATGCCTAGGAAAACAATCTTCTCCTCAGGCACCCTTTCTTCTTGCTACCCTGTCAACACACATTTTCCTGTTCCAAATGGACACTAACTTGCTCACGCCCACCACTTCCTTTTCCATCCTTTCCCTCTAATGACAGGAATGTAAATGTCACATCAAATTCAAATGCATGCAACCAATTCATTCAAAATATCAAAATACACATTAAAAAGTAGATTTCAAAATTACCCTTTCTCTCGCTTTCTTCCACTTTCCCTTTTAAAGTGTGCATTTGTGGTTTCTTGTAATATATAAAAAAGTTGCAAGTGTTATGGGATAGTTAAAGCTCCAAAATTTATTGTATCATCTGCTATAAGAAAGCATATATTTTTTCAATCATAAGAAACAAAATTTTAAGGTGGACTTCCTTACATTTTTGGTGCATAGGAAACACAAACTTTTCACAAGCAAATAACTAACAAGGGACAGTGTTTTCCAACATTGCAAATAATGTGAGTATTTTTTTTGTTGCAATCAGATGAAGATAGTGCAATGCCATTTTTATTGTTACAAATAACATTTAATATGATTATTCATTTGAAATTATCCATGATGAGAAAAATAGTCGACCTCAAACTAACTTTTTTCTTTCATTTATAAGCAAGCTACTATAAACAATAAGACTTCAGGTGGCATTTCCTACCGATATATTTCATATTAATATAAAATAGAGTTCACATTATAAACACATAGCCAAACGATGCATCCATGGTTGGCTATAATATGTAAAAAAATTGTGAGTGTTACAAAAAATTAAAGTTACAAAAAATTTTACACCATCTGCTATAAGCAAGCATATATTTTTTCAATCATAAGAGGAATTTCAAACACAATTTTTGGTCTACCTAACACTTGTATAAATTTTGAAAGTTCCTTTCATTACATTCTTTTTGTTTAAATAAAATAAACTTTTGAATACATTCATAGTGTTAATATAATTGTTAGTGGGGCTTACATAAAAGTATCCAAAATCAACTGAGGTGTGACCAACAAATTGGGTTCTTATAGTGTAAGTAACCAACACATTTTCATTGCGTTCATAATGTCTATGTCTAATTGCAGGTTCAAAAAAATTGGGTGAACATATGAAACCTGCAACCCAAATATTTTTTTCAAACCCTTTACAAGTAACAACCCAAACAGTTACTCACCCCTTAGGTGAATTTAGATAGTCTTATATATCCTCGACCTGCAACTCCTTATAGAATGAGAAAACCTAGAACACAAAGTGTTTTCCAAGAATAGTCCTTGTTACAATTTAAAGTTATGCATGTCTTAATCACATCAACACCCTTCCCTCCCATAGTGAATGAATAGCTTCTCGCACAAGGAAAAAAATCCAGCGTAATTCGATGTGATGGGACACCTCCTCGCTTTCCTCATTGTGGTGTTTCCTCATGTTTGTTGGTTTCGTCACTTTTATCATCCATTAGTGGGCCCTGCACTATGTCATCTCATCATGTTATGTATGTTTCTATGAATGTTGTTATTGTTGGAATATGTACCCCAATCCATATTGACATGTAACTCCTGAAGGGCAAAGTCATTGTGACATCATTCATGTTTGGCCGACTAGCTACTCTGAATCTTTTTGAAATGTCCATGTCACTGAGACAGAGTTGATGTCTTTCTGAATGAAGTCTATTGTTGTGACCTATTGTGTTTGTTGTGAGCATTGGTCGAGTAGAGACCTTTGGCCAACAGAATGCTCTTATCAGGCGTCAAGGAGACTCATAGCAACCGGGGGCTTTGGGGTGACTTGAACACTCGAGAGGAAGTCCCAGTGACTGAAGAATGTCTCACTGATAGCATATGGCCATCGAGGTAACACAAGGGTCTCGGGAAGAAGTCTTAGCGATGAAGAGAGGTCCCACCGATGGGGAAAATGTTGGAGTCTTCGCAGTGACACAAAGACTTCGGTATGAAGTCTTAGCGACCGATGGAGAGTCTCGCTGATGATGAGGGGTCTTTGGTATAACTCTTGGCAAACGGTGGTTTCAGGATAACATGGAAGCCTCGGTAAGAAGTCTTACCGATGTGTGATGTCTCACTGAATGGTGTCATTGGTATAACATGTCACTTCGGTGTAATCTCCTGGCGAAAGCGATAAGTCTCACCGATTGTTGGATGCTTTGGTATAACATGAAGAGCTCGGTGTGATGTCTTGGCGAAAGATGATTGTCTCACCGAATGGAATACTCATGAAAGCATGACTTGAAGACTTCAGTATGAAGTCTTGGAAAACTGCAGTAGTCCTGCTGATGGCAAGGTAGAGGTCGTTGTGACTTGTGATCATCGGTATGAGTCTTGCCGATGAGGAAACTCTTGCTGATAGGAATGAAATGGATGTCGGTGGTTTCGGTATGACTTGTGGCATTCGCTATATCGTCTTGCCGACTGTTGGAACTTACGCTGATATCAATATGAAATTATTGAGCATCAGGGAGACACTTATTGTGTCTCACCGACATGCGAACTCAATTGAGTGTTCCTTTTGATCATTTGACTATCCTATGTGGCTTGTAGTTGACCAATCAGAGAAGTCAAATGGGAACCGTTGGAAGATAGTTCGTTGTGACAATTCTGAGAGGAAGCTCGACAGACATAGGCAACATGAATATAGTCTGGAGTAGCAGATGATGTCTGGTTCCATGGATCGATGGATTGTTGTGTGATTGTATGATCAGTGGATGAATTCTATTATGTGAAGATTGTAATGTGAATATTTTGTAACAAGGTTGTTCATGGTGAATGCTACTATAAACTGACATCAAAAAGATAAGTTAGATCTCTGTATGTAATCTTTATTACTATAATACAAAGTGACTTCTCTTGGTGTGGTGGGTTTTTCTCCCGTAAGGGTTTTCCCATGTATATCTAGTGTTCATATGTGTATGTCTAATTCTTTGTTTCTGTTATCTCTTTCATGTGCATCTTAACTGGACTGTAATTGTAAAATTTAAAAGTGTCTCTACGTTCTTCCTTGAGGTTTTGACATTAGGAGAGTTGTTTCCACATCTAACTTTCTTTACAAGTGGTATCAGAGCCTGGCCAGTTGTGTTATCCTTGTGGGTACGTTGGGTTTTTTGAGTCAATTATGTTTCAGTGGGAGTCCTGTAGAAGTTCGTTAATTCTAATTACAAATTGAGATGGAAAGCACATCAGGAAAGATTGAAATAGAGAAATTCAATGGCAGCAATTTTGAGTTGTGGAAACTTAAGATGGAAGATCTATTGGTTGATCGTGATCTTTGGATTGTTGTGTCTGGAGTGAAGCCTACATGCATGAAGCAAGAAGATTGGGACCTTGCAGATAGAAAGTCTAGGGGGCTGATAAGGCTCTATTTGGCAAAATCTGTTCTTCTCAATGTGCATGAAGAGAAGACTGCATCTTCCTTGTGGAAGAGACTGGCATCTATTTATCAGGGGAAGTCTTTGGTGAATAAACTATTCTTGAGGAAGAATTTGTACACTTTGAGAATGCAAGAATGAGGTTTTGTTGTTGATCATTTGAATGCATTCAACATGCTAATTGCACAGTTAACATCTCTTGGTGTGAAGATTGATGAAGAGGATCGTTGTATGCTAATATTGTGTTCTTTTCCAAATTCATGGGATCACCTGGTGATGGCTATTGGGAGTACAACATCCAGTTTCAAGATGGAAGATGTTGTTGCTTCTTTGTTATTAGAAGAGATGAGAAGGAAATCTTCTGAGATGGCAAAGGAGGCCCTTGTTGTTAGAGGAAGATCAAAAGAGAAAGGCAAGAAGAAGGACAAGAAGTCCAAATCAAAATTAGAAGGGAGATCAAAGTCTCCTGGCAAGAATTCCAAGGTGAAATGTTAGAACTATGGGAAACTTGGTCATGTTCAAAAGGATTGTAAAGAGGAGAAGAAGAAGAAGAAAAATTATTCTTTCGACAATGATTCTTTTCAGAGTGATGTAGACGCCTTCATTGCAGCCTTGGCTACTCAAGCATCAGATGATGTCTAGCTAATATATTCTAGAGCATCTTTCCACATGACATCTCATAAAGACTGCTTCAAGAAGTTTGGAGAATATGATGGTGGAAAGGTGTACTTGGCGAGTGATTCAACTTTGTAAATTGTTGGCCGTGGAAGAGTCAGAATTCAATTCCCTGATGGAAGAGTGAAGGGAATTAATGATGTAATGTATATACCAGGTCTAGCTCGAAACTTACTTTCTATTAGTAAGTTGAATGATATTGGAGTGCAAGTCATGTTCTCTGGAAATGGTTACAATATGACTAGAGGCTCAATGGTACTAGTAAGGGGTGCTCGTATTGGTACCTTGTACAAGCTGGATGCAAATGTTGTTCAATGTAACAGTGTCTCTGGAAAGTCACTGAAAGCTACTCATGGAGGTAAAGAGGAAATTGTTCCTAATTGTGTAAACTCTATGGAAGTTAAACTTCCAATAGAAAAGACTATGCTCTTGCATCATAAGCTAGGCCACATTGGAGAGAAAGGTTTAAAAACATTGAAGAATAAAAACCTGGTTGAGGGGCTTGAAGATTGTAACCTTGAATTTGAATTCTTTGAACATTGTATATATGGAAAATAGCACCGTGTTTTGTTTTATTCAAGTCCTCATAAATCTTCTGGTTTGCTAGATTATATTCATTCTGATGTATTTGGTCCAGTGAATGTTCCTTCTTTGTCTAAGTCAAGGTACTATGTATCGTTTATTGATGATTATTCAAGAAGAGCATTTGTCTATTTTTTGAAAAGTAAATCAGAAGTGTTCAATCGATTTAAGGAATTTAAGAACCTTGTAGAAAATCAGACTAGAAGAAAAATAAAATGTTTAAGGACTGATAATGGTGGTGAATTTTGTTCTGATGATTTCGAGAGGTATTGTAAATACCATGGGACTAAAATACATAAGACTACACCTTATACTCCATAGCAAAATGGAGTTGCAGAAAGGTTCAATAGGACAGTGATGGAGAGAGCACGAAGTATGTTGAGTAGTGTTGGCTTGGAGAAGAAATTTTGGGCTGAGGCAGTTGCTACAACATGTTACTTAATAAATTGTTCTCCAAATTCTGCTCTTGTTGAGAAAAAACACCTTTGGAAGCATGGTCTGGTAAGAAGCCCTCTTTAAGACATTCTTGTTTTGGCTGTGAGGCATATGCATATGTGTCGTATGAGAAAAAATATAAATTGGAGAACAAGGTTGTCAAATGTATTTTTATTGGCTATGGTGCTGGCATAAAAGGATACAAGGTTTGGAATCCTTATATGGAGAAGGTTGTATACAGTAGAAGTGTAATCTTTCGCGAGTTGAAGCCTTCTACCTTGGATCTGTAGTTAGAGACAAAGTCAGAAAACAATAAAGATGTAGTTGTAATTCCTCCTACACCAGAGAAAGAGGAATTGAAAATTCAAAATGTACCTGAAACTAAGGAGAGCTCAAGTAGTTTTGAAAGTCCTAAAGAAGAAGAAGAACCTCAGCCTCAGCAAGTGAAGAGGTCAACTCGTGAAAGAAAGCAACCTGATAGGTATGGGTTTTCTTTGATAGATTCTACTTGTGCCTATGCTTTAATTTCTAGCACTGATGAGCCTAGGACTGTGAAAGAGGCATTTAGAATCTCTGATTCAGACTCTTGGTTGGAAGCCATGAATGAAGAAATGGCATCATTAGAAAAGAATGAAACTTGGAGTTTGGTACCCTTGTCTAAAGGCAAAAAAGTTGTTGGCTGCAAATGGGTATTTAAAAAGAAGATTGGTCTGGATGGCAGTGTGGAAAAATATAAGGCGAGGATGGTTGCGAAGGGTTATTCCCAGGTAGAGGGAATTGATTATGGGGAAATTTTTTCTCCTGTAGCTAAGCTGACATCTATCAGATTTCTTTTGTCACTTGCAGCAGCGTATGACTTAGAGGTCGAACAGATGGATGTGAAGACAACATTTCTTCATGGTGATCTTGAAGAAGAGATTTACATGTCCCAACCTGAGCACTTTATGGAGAAAGGTAAAGAGAAACTGGTTTGCAAGTTCAAGAAGTCTCTGTATGGGTTAAAACAGTCACCTAGAATGTGGTACCAGAAGTTTGATACCTTTGTATTGTCTTTGGGATTTGTAAGATCAAAATCTGATCATTGTGTGTATTATAAAGCTGAAAGTGATTGAGTTCTTATTATTGCTCTCTATGTTGATGATATGTTGTTCATAGGCAATAGTAAGTTGATGATTTCTGATCTTAAGTCTCAGTTGTCTGCTAAGTTCAAAATGAAAGATCTTGGTGCAGCAAGGTATATTTTGGGGATGGAGATAACCATGGATAGGAATAGTAGAAAACTTTGGCTCAGTCAGAGTAAGTATATCAAGACTTTTCTAGAGAGATTTTGCATGAATGATTGCAAGCAGCTAGTTGTTCCAGTCTTGTAGGGAACGAAGCTATCTATTGAAGACCGTTCAAAATATCCTACTGAGATGGAGGACATGACCAGTGTACCCTATGCTAGTGTGGTTGGGAGTCTTATGTATGCAATGGTCTGTACAAGGCCAGACATTGCCCAAGCAGTGGGAGTTCTTAGTCGGTTTATGGCTAATCCTGGAAGGACACATTGGGATGTTGTAAAGAGAGTTTTCAGATATTTGAAGGGCACTTCAGAATTTTCTTTGTGTTACCATGGGAATTTGGTTGAATCATAGAGGACTCTCAGTATTTGAGGCTATGTGGATTCTAATTGGGTAGGGGACATTGACAACAGGAGGTCCACCAATGGATATACTTTCATGTTAAATGGTGGTGCAATGAGTTGGATGAGTAAGCGGCAAGCTGTAGTCGCTTTGTCCACTACAGAGGTCGAATACATGGCAGCTACTCATGCTTGTAAAGAAGCAGTTTGGTTAAAACGTTTGTGTTCTAACATTGGTTTTGATGCAAGGAAAATAACTATTTTTTGTGATAGTCAGAGTGTAATTTGTCTGGAAAAGAATCCTACTTTCCATGCCAGGATGAAACATATAGATGTACAGTACCACTTTGTACGAGATATGGTGGAGGATGGAAAGGTTAGTTTGGAAAAAGTTGATACTCTAAAAAATGTTGTAGATGCATTGGCAAAGCCTGTGAGCACAAACAAGTTCAGATGGTGTGCCAGTTTGATGGGCCTTAAGGCCCATGAATCTTAGTAGTTTTGTTATGCCTTGGAGATGCAAGTAAGGTCTTCATCAAGTGGGATATTGTTGGAATATGTGCCTCAATCCATACTGACATGTAACTCCTGAAGGGAAAAGTCGTGACATTATTCATGTCTGGTCGACTAGCTGCTCTAAATCTTTTTGAAATGTTCATGTCATCGAGACAGAGTTGATGTCTTGCTGAATGAAGTCTATCATTGTGACCTATTGTGTTCGGTGTGACCTTTGGTTGAGTGGAGACCTCTGGCCAACAGAATGCTCTTATCGAGTGTTGGGGAGACTCATAGTGACTGGGGGCTTCGGGGTGACTTGAACACTCGGGAGGAAGTCCCAGCGATTGAAGAATGTCTCACCAATAGCATATGGCCATCGGGGTAACACAAGGGTCTGGGGAAGAAGTTTCAGCGATGAAGAGAGGTCTCACCGACGGGGAAAATCTTGGAGTCTTCGTGGTAACACAAAGACTTTGGTATGAAGTCTCAGCAACCAATGGAGAGTCTTGCTAATAATGAGGGGTCTTCGGTATAACTCTTGGCGAATGGTGGTTTCGGGATAAGATGGAAGCCTGGGTAAGAATTCTTATTGATGTGTGATGTCTCACCAAATGGTGTCATCGGTATAACATGTGACTTCAGTGTAATCTCCTGGAAAAAGCGATAAGTCTCGCTGACTGTTGGACGCTTCAGTATAACATGAAGAGCTCGGTGTGATGTCTTGGCGAAAGATGATTGTCTCACCTAATGGAATACTCATGTCGGCATGACTTGAAGACTTCGGTATGAAGTCTTGGAAAACTGTAGTAGTCCTGTCGATGGCAAGGTAGAGGTTGTTGTGACTTGTGAGCATCAGTATGAGTCTTTCCAATGAGGAAACTCTTGTCGATAGGAATGAAATGGATGTCGGTGGTTTCGGTATGACTTGTGGCATTTGCTATATCGTCTTGCCGACTGTTGGAACTTACGTCGATATCAATATGAAATTGTTAAGCATCGGGGAGACACTTCTTGTGTCTCACCGACATGCGAACTTAGTTGAATGTTCCTTTTGACCGTTTGACTATCCTCTGTGGCTTGTAGTCAACCAATCAAAGAATCTGAATGAGAACCATTGGAAGATAGTTCATTGTGGCAGTTCTGAGAGGAAGCTCGATAGACACGGGCGACATGAATATAGTCTGGAGTAGCAGATGATGTCTGGTTTGATGGATCGACAAATTGCTATGTGATTGTATGATCAATGGATGAATTCTATTATGTGAAGACTGTAACGTGAATATTCTGTAACAAGGTTGTTCATGGTGAATGTTGTTGTAAAATGACATCAGAAAGATAAGTCAGATCTTTGTATGTAATCTTTATTACTGTAATACAAAGTGACTTCTCCTGGTGTGGTGGGTTTTTCTCCCATAAGGGTTTTCCCACATATATCTGGTGTTCATATGTGTATGTCTAATTCTCTGTTTCTGTTATCTCTTTGATGTGCATCTTAATTGGATTGTAATTGTAAAATTTAAAAGTGTCTTTGTGTTCTTTCCTGAGGTTTTGACGTTAGGAGAGTTGTTTCCGCATCTAGCTTTCCTTACAGTTATGTATGTTTTCATGTGTTTTTTTATGTACATAGGTGTGTTTTGTCGAGAAATTAGTTGCATCCATATAGGGTTTTACAGCATTATGTGGGTTGAAGGTTTCATAAATCATGCACTCACATCCCACTATGTTTTCCAACCTGCAATCATACATAGTGTTAATGGTTGTTGGAAAACACTGGGTATTTAAAAAATGATGCCTTTCATTACATTCCTATGGTTTAAATAACAAAATATTTTCAAGGCATTCATATTGTTGTGTAAAATTCTAGGTTGAAAAACATTGGTTTTTCAAAATTTGCAACCCACACAATGTTTTGAAACCCTTTACAAGTGACAACCCAATCAATTACAAACCCCTCACCTCAATTCCATTAGTTTTTCTTCTCCCCCACCTACTCTCCAACCTTTCTCTTTCAACTTGCAGAATGAGAAAACCCACAACAGAGTATTTTCCAATAATAGTACTTCTTACATATTAAAACACATGTCTTAATCATGTCAACTCCCCTTCCTGCTCACGCTAAAAGGATAGTTTCTCACGCAAGGCAAAGAACACCAATTTCATTCAAAGCGATGGGAAAACTGGCTTGATAACACTTTTAGGGGATAATCTAAAGTGTAGACAAAACACACCTATGTATGTAATGTCATATCATAACCCCTATCCCCCACTCCACGCGCTAGAAAAAACACACCTACAAAAAGACTTGACGAATGATTAGGCACCTTCCATCATGTGTCCCGTCATCAGAAAAAGACTGTGCAACCAACAGGAAATTAAAAAGCAATAGAAAAATGCACCTAAACATCGCCATTTTCCACATTTTCATTTTGCAATTTGTTGGGGAGCATGGGCGACAAAATGGAGTTCCAAGTGTTCGCATTTAGAGGCCAAATGAGAGCTGAGGGTCTACACTACCTAAATGCATTCAATAGGTGTGAAAAATAGCTAGTAGGTATGTAAATATGTCATTTCTATATCTGCCATGTTCATTAAGAAAATGGGTTTTCATTGACGATAAAATAAAGGGTTTTCCTTGTGTAAAGGATTTTCATTTGAAATGCAAACCTCTTTATGTGTTTTTTTGTAACTTAGGGATAATTAAAAGGATGCTATATCATTATTCACTGCTATTTTGAGCCTTTCCCATGTAACACTCACACTTCAAGGAGGAAACATCCTTCATGTAAAATTTTGGGATATAATAGGCACACAATAATGTAACATTTATTTTTTTAAAATTAAACTATAAATTCTTTGCATTCACCATAATAAGTATCTTTCAATCTATATAAATAAATCATAAATTCTTAATGCAAAATAAATGTTGGAAATTTAACTGACCAATACACTTTCAATTCAAGCTATGGCAGCTAGAATCACCTATATTTAGTGCAAAAGCTTCACGTCTCCTAAAGTGTCCTTCTCAATCCACCTGCCCTTATTTTCTTCAATTTTGTTTCCTCAAATATATCAACCACCTGGAAGGAAGACAAGTGTTAGTGATAGATTAAATTGGAAAATTAAATACATTTGGTGCTAGAAAGAATTCTTTTTATTCCAAATTTCACCAATATAGGATTATATGTTATGGTGTGTGCAAAATGCTAGCTTGTACAGACAATAAATAAACATATTAAACTGTACAATGGGAATTTAATTTCCAATTTAACCTATCACTAACACTAGTAATATATATTAGCAATTATATATGTCGTTCTACCATTCTGTAGGAACTATGAAGCACTAAACGTTCATTCAAATATGTAAAAAACTCGTCCCTCCTAACATATGAAAGAGGCCATAACTTGCAATAATCAATAAGGGCATAGAAGACTAACAAGAAGGATACCATGTACCACTATAAGACTTATGTTTATATCCCATGTCTCTCAATGAACATCTAAATGACACATTAGTATCGTAACCATTGTTCAATGATATTGCAAATTGAACCATTACTTGTACAGACAACTGAAAAAATATAGATTATTGCAAGAATAAAGGTTAAAAATTCAACAAAATCCTTGGCGATCACCTTCATTGACCAAAAAATAGCAGCTAATCTGTCGACAAAAAACACCTATGTACATACAAAAGCACATAAAAACATACACAAACATACATAGAAACACACATCACATGAAAAGAAGGAAAAATAGGATGTCAGTGCAGAAAAGAGTTGGATGGAGACATGAGAGTCATATGTGAAAAGGTAGACAAATTTTGTAAACAACTTATTAAAAACAAACACTTGCATTCTCTAATTAGACACTCTCAAAGCTGAGAATAGTATTTGGGCTGTGGGTTTCATAACACATACTATTTTCCAACATGCAATTATATATAGACAACATGCTTCTAATGAAAACCTTAAAGTTTGTAGATAGTAAGAATGTACTAAAGTTCATTCACCTTCACAATTTATAGCAACTCTTACTTACACAAAAAAAAATCAATTCAATTTCCTCATATGATTTAAAAATAAATGCAAAATATAATTTGCAGGTTGGAAAACACGATGTTAGTTTGCCATTTATTTCATTTTGTGCATTCAAAGTTATGTGGTGGAGAGCATAGGTAGGAATGTCTTGAAAATCTTTTGTTAATTAGACTTTAGGAATGATATGAAAGGCATTGTTTTATAAACACCTACTATTTTCCAACAACCATTAAAACTCTGAATGATTGCAAGTTGAAAACACACATGGGAGGTGAGTGCATGATTTATGAAACCTCCAACCCACACAATGTTGTAAAACCCTCTACGGATGCAACTAATCTACCAAAAAAACACACCTATGTACATACAAAAATGTATAAAGACATACATAACAACATACATAGAAATATACATAACATGATGAGATGGCATAGTACAGGGCCCACCAAGATAGATGATAAAAGTGATGAAATTGGCAAATGAGATGAAATGTCACAGAAAGGAAAGTGAGGAGGTGTCCCGTCACATCGAATTACATTGGCATTTTTTTTCCTTGTGCGAGAAGCTATCTGTTACCTACAGGCAGAAAGCATGTTGATGTGATTAAGACATGTGTTTTAAATTGTAATAAGTATTGTTCTTGGAAAACACTCTATGTTCTAGGTTTTCTCATTTTGTAGGTTGAAAGTAAAACGTTTGAGAGCCAGAGGGTGGTGTAGGTGAGGGAGATGACCAACTGAGTTGAGGTGAGGGGTTTCTAATTGACTATATGTACATAGGTGCATCAACTCAATTTTCTCGACTTACCAATTGGGTTGTTACATCTAGAGGGTTTTACAACACTGTGTGGGTTGTAGATTTCTTAAAATTCAACATTTTCCAATCTCATTACATTCTTACTATCTAATTCACAAATGGCTCTCAAGACAATCATGAAACATACCAAATTGAGGTGAGGGGTGAGTAACCAATTGGATTGTTACTTGTAAAGGGTTTTAAAACATTATGTGGGTTGTAGATAATTTCAAAAAACTAGTGTTTTGCAACCTAGAATTTTACAAAACAGTATGAATGAAATTTAGATAGTACAAACAATGTGAGCATGAGTTGTCATTTTTAGAGCTTTTTTCTGGCATAGGAATTGGAAGCGAACTAATGTGTGCATTTTTAGTTTGGAGAAAGAAGGGGGAAACACTCTGCATTTCATGTCTGCACATTGAAAGTTGAAGGTTGGAGTGCATGTGTAGGAGTTGGAGGAGAAAACCAGTGTTTTTCAACCTAGAATTTTACAAAACAGTATGAATATAATTTAGACGGTACAACTGTAATGAAAGGAACCTTATAACAAGTCTTACGTAGAATAAATATTATGTTTTTATTTCTTAATATGATCCAAATATTCATGCACAATATGATTATAGGTTGGAAAACACAGTGGGAGGTGAGGTGACAATATGATTTATGAAACCTCCAACCCACAAAATGTTGTAAAACCATGTACACACTGAATCCAAATGCCTTATTGGGTGTTTACAAAATGGTGCCTATCACCACACTCCTACAGTCTAAATAACACAAAGCTTTTCAATACATACATACTATTTTGTAAAATTGTAGGATGCAAAACATTGTGTTTTACAAAACTTGCAACCTACCTAATGTTTCAAAACCATTTAGAGACCAGTATTTGAGGGATGTTTAGGTGCATTTTTTCTATTGCTTTATGCAAACACCTACAACTCCATTATTTCACTCACGCATCCCTCCCCAACAAACTAGAAAATGAAATGTGGAAAATGACGATGTTTAGGGCATTTTTTCTATTGCTTCTTGACTTTCCCACCGACAGTGCATCCTTTTCTAGCGACGAAGACGTGATGGCACACAACTAATCTTCTGTCAATTCTTTTCGTTGATGTGTTTTGTCTAGCACGTGGGATGAGGGATGAGGGTTATGATATAACGTTACATACATAGGTGCATTTTGTCTACACTTTAGCTTCTCCCTAATGGTATACTATACTAGTATTAAAGGCTGATTCATATAATATAACAGTATTTGAGGGAACAACTAAGAGGAAATAGAGTGTTTTCCAACACTGCAAATAATGCATTCATTTTATTTGTTCCAATTAGATTCAGAAAGTGAAATGCCATTTTGACTGTAGCAAAGAGTTGTTCAAAAATTTGAAAGTGAACTTCATTACATTCTTGGTTGTAATGAAACAAAACTTTTCAAAACAAACTAACATGGGACAGTGTGTTTTCCAACACTGCAAATAATGTTGAGCATTTTATTTCTTCCAATCAGACGAAAAAATGGAAATGTTATCCTACATTTATCCAAATATGTGTTTCAATTTCTTAATATAATCCAAATATGCATGCACAGTATGATTGCAGGTTGAAAAACACAGTGGGAGGTGAGGTGATGTGACAACATGATTTACGAAACCTCCAACCCACACAATGTTGTAAAACCCTCTATACACTTAAGCTAAATACCTTACTGTAAGGAAAGCTAGATGCGGAAGCAACTCTCCTAACGTCAAAACCTCAAGGAAGAATGCAAATATACTCTTAATTTTTCAATTACAGTCAAATTAAGATGCACATGAAAGCAATAACAGAAACAGAGTATTTGACAAACACATATGAATACCAGATATATGTGGTAAAACCCTTACAGGAGAAAAACCCACCACACCAAGAGAAGTCATTTTGTATTATAGTAACAAATAATTACATACAGAGTTCTGACTTATCTTTCTGATGCCATATTATAGCAGCTTTAACAATGATCAATCTTGTACAGGAACCTTCAAGTTACAATATTTTCAAAATAGAAATCACTCTGATACAATTCGAACTATTCACACGATTGTTCTTCGAACCAACCGAACCATCGAGCATCTGCAACTACAAACTATATTCATGTCGTTCCCTGTCTGTCGAGCTTCCTCTTAGAACTGCCACAACGAACTGCCTTCCAATGGTTCCCATTCAGATTCTCTGATTGGTCCACGAGACTCCACATAGGATGGTCAAACGGTCAAAAGGAAATCAAGCTATGTTGGCATATCGGTGAGACACTGACCGTGTCTCCCTGATGCCAACATAGTCAGCATTCAATATCACCAAGATTTCATCCTATTGGAAAGACGTTTTACCAAGCTCACAAGTTGCATCGACTTCAGTTTTCCTTTCGGCAAGACTATTGCTCTTCGGTGAGACCACATACCGATATTCAAAGTCACATCGAAATGTCATACCGTCGGAAAAACACTTCGCTCTTGCTAAGACCTCCCACTGAGTCTTCATGTTGTTCTGAAGCATCCACCAGTCGGCAAGACTCATCGCTTTTGCTAGGACTTCATACCAAGGTCCATAAGTCACATAGACATGAGTAGTCACATCGGCAAGACAATAGTCTTTCGCCAAGACATCCTATCGAGTTCTTTATGTTACTCTGAAGCCTCAAGTCATATCGAACAGTTGGTAAGACTTCTTTCCATCGTTAAGACCTCACAATGAGATCTTTTGTGCTACCCCGAGTGTACACCATCGGTGAGACATTCCTTATCGATATAAGTCATACCGAACTCCAAGAATTTCCCTGAAGACTTCAAACTAAACACTGTCGGCAAGACATCCATATCGGTAAGAATTCTTACCGATCCATCTCATGTTATACCAATGTATACTGTCGGTGAGACAAAGCAACTGTCGCCAGGAGTTTATAACGAAACCTCCAAGTTACCCCGAAGACACCAAGTGAATGCTATCGGCGAGACATTCATATTAGTAAGACCTCATACCAAAACCTTAAATCTTTCGGCCAAGTCTCTCTGATATACGATAGAATGGCATGTCGGCCAAAGATCTCCACTTGGTAAGACTTCTTACCGAGCCACCATAGGTTATCCTGATGACTCCAATGAATAAGCATTCGGCGAGACTCCTGTAAGATCACATCGACCTATACAAAACACAATGTTTCAAAGTTGCTAGTTGGCCAGACATTAAAAATATCACACCGACTTGGCTCCAATAGAGGTTACAGCCTGTGATGATTTAGGCATATATTTCCAACACTTACTGGGTATTTACAAAATGGTCCTTATCACCACATTCTTACGATCTAAATAACACAAAGCTTTTCAATACATACATACTATTTTGTAAAATTGTAGGGTGTAAAACACTGTGTTTTACAAAACCTGCAACCCACCTAATGTTTCAAAACCATTTAGACACTGCAACGTTCATAATGAGAATGTCAATAGGAAAATAAAAGGTTTTGTTTGTGTGTACGGTTTTGGGCTTTTTGTCCATTCCAAATTATTATTTTGAAAACCCTCTGGCACATAACCCACATTGTGTTACAAATGAAAACCCATTTTTACAAGGAACAACCTTTATTTTCTTGTCAATGAAAATCCATCTTCACAACTAACAACCAAAAGGAAAAATTTAAAAGCCAACACAAAAACCCACAAAAACACACAAAAAACCTTTGCATTTTGAATGAAAACCCATTTATTTTCCCATCAATGAAAACCCATCTTGCCAATGAATAGTCGTTCAATTCTTCACAGTGAAATTTGAAAACCCTCAAACCAAAAAAGCATAAACAACTATGCATTTGAAATGAAAACCCTAGATGCAAAAAAAATATTTTATTTTTCCATCAATGAAAACCCATTTTATTTAACAAATAGTCATTTAATGTTTCACAAAAAACCCATTTAATAGTTGTTCAATGCTTCACAACTCCTACGCAGAATGGAAAAATGACATATATATGTGGCAGATATACATACCTATTGGCTAGTTGTCATGCCTATCGAATGTGTTGCTCTTGTTCAGCCTCCAAATGCAAACTCTTGCAAATCCATTCTATCGCCTGCACTCCCCAACAAACTGCAAAATGAAATGTGGCAAATGGAAACATTTAGTTGTGTGGACATGGGTAAAATGTAGACAAAACACACCTATGTACATAAAAAAAACACATAAAAACATACTCGAACTCAGCCTCCAAACTTGAATGCTTGTAACTACATTCTGTCCCACGCACATCCCTCCCCAACAAACTACAAAATGAAATGTGGAAAATGGTGACATTTAGGACATTTTATCTATTGCTTTTTGACTTTCGCACCGGTCGCACATCCTTTCTAGCGATGAAGACGTGACAGCACACAGCTAACCATCCATCAAGTCTTTTCGTTGGTTCCTTTTGTCTAGTGCAAGGGATGGGGGATGGGGGTTCTGATATAACGTTACATACATAGGTGTGTTTTCTCTACACTTTAGCTTTCTCCTAAGAAACTTGCTATTATTATTATATAAAAAAAAATTATTTTAAAGTTTTCAAATAGTTTAATTGAAGAAATTAAATAAACAAAATTAATTATAAATAAAATAAATAAATTTTATTAAAGGAAATAAGAAAATTAAATGAATAAATTCTATTTAAAGTGCTTGAACATCATTTGAAAGAAAATAATAAATTAAAATAAAATTAAAATTAATTTAAAATGAAAACTAAATAAAATTTGTGGAAATTAATTTTGTATGTAACCTTTATTGGATCCATGTCAAGAAAAAAAGGGTGGGTGTCTTTGAGAAACTGAAACATAATATTCCATGCAAAGATAGAAGGAGAAATGGAAGAAGTGGGAAAAACGAGTAAAGGATAATTAATGCTTTTGGATGGAATTTTGCAAATGAGGAAGACAATGCATATTAAGGATGTGATGGATGTGAAATGCAAGAGGAAAGCACTATGGAACACCTAGAGACTTTGTAGAGCCCCAAACATTGGTATTTATTATACCGATAGGTATTTACAATGAAATTCAATTCCTTGAGAATTTGTGTACATAAAAAATAGTTACTATTTTTTTGTTTTTAGAAATTTCTTTAATGATGTTCACCATACTGTAAATGCAACAAATGCATAATCTTTATTTTAGTTACTTTTTTTTAGTAGCTTCCTTTTGTGAGAACATTGGTTGTTGAAGAGCAAAGGTAATGTGCAATTTATTGTTGTTTCTGGTTATTGGGTTAAATAACATTGCATCATACCTTGTCTATGCTTGGATATTTTGCATGCATGACTACCAATGTGCTTCCCAACATGTTTGGCATGCATTTATTTTGTATTCCCTCTATATGCTTGAGTAGATCCTTCTATCATCTATGTTTAGATGAATGCTTTTACCTTGTTCAATGCTCCCATTTATGTTTTGAAGAAGTTAGGTTTGCTTTTCTAATTCAATTTGGATATGAATTTACATCTTGTTTTCTTTTATGCTTAGCAATGCTCCTACATTTTTTTTGGCACAACCTTTACACTCTTAGCTCCTTCTCAACAGTAATTTAAGTTGAAATATATGTCAAATTTGGTATTTGTATTTAGTTTTTATGTGCTCTTTGTTGTGTGGGGGGGCTTGAATGGGTTATGTATGATTGCCTTCGAGGAAGTTTAGGTCTTAATTATGTTGATGTACATTTGAATGTCATTCTGAGAAACATGTGATCATAAATTTGGTGAATTATAGCAAAAACGCATGCCTTTTCATAACCACAATTATCACATCTTTTCTTTTCCTTTTGGCTACCCTTCCTTCAATAGCTAACAATGCGAATTTTTTTTATTTATTTTTTGTTAACAGCTTTTCATGCTAATGATTAACTTGTAGTAATGTTTTTTAAGGGTTCTTTTGCTCTCAGTGTCTAGAGCTCTAATCATAACTAAACACTTTTAATTTCCATTTTGATACCTTTTTTGTCTTTGATTTTCAAGAACTAAACAAAAGATATGTGCTATCAAAGGAATTTCTTATTTGAGTTTGTCTACTGCTTTTCAAGTCATAATAGATAAAATGTATCATTCTAATTTTAATAACTAACTTTCAAGAACTCATATCACAACCTTGTTAGATGTTCTTAAGACTGAAATCTTATGCAATTTTGGTTTCCTCATATCAAGTTATCTCAAACAAACTGATGATTTCTAAAATAAATTGAAGTACTTGGGTGGCATTTGATTTAAGGGTTGGTAGGACACTCCCCAAACTTAAAGGCTAAAGAATCAATCTTAATAATATATACGTGAGGAGGTATGCATTGAGGTAAATTTTAGGAAGTTCCAGTTGATATCAACATGTACCCTAGAGTTATCAATCTTGATGATCATTCTTTCTCTCATTTGTTGATTTTTCTAACTTGGATGTGTAACCAATGCTTGTTAGAATCTATTCTACCTTTTAGACATCATTCTTGCTACTTTGAGATATTTTTTAGCACTTGATTTTCCCTTGAACCATCAATTTTGGTTAATATTGTAAGGCAAGTAATGTACAGTTAAAAGTGATCTCTAGGCATTAAAGTCTACCGCATCATTTAATTCAATAATTAATAGTGATAGATTGGTATTCACACTCTTTTAAAATTCCCTGGGACTTCTTTATTCCTTCAATGTCTTCATTCAATCTCTTTTGTTTTATTTACAAATATTTGAAAACACTTATTGTAATGCATTGGATCTATCACCTTGTCCTTGATAAGAAAGATCAAGGCTTCATTGTCTTTATCTCAAAACTCTTTTTATCTTTTTTAAGTATGAATCTCAAAGTGAAGCAAAAGTCTCTCAACATTTTCTATTATCATCAGTTTTCTATATCTATACTTGATGTAAGAAACATTAGGGATTTCTAAACTCAGCTTATAAATTTATAAATTTGATTCATTAAGGTCTCTACTTATAAGCTTATAAATTTATGTAATTTGATGATTAACTTGCAATAATGTTCTTAACCGTTTTTTTTATAGAGAATTTTTGTTGCATCTACTCTTTTTCAAACCATTTCCAATGTATACACCACTTTTGGTTAAAAATGTGTAAGTGCTTTTTTATCATCATTGAATATTTTTCAATGTTTTTATGAAATTTTCTTTGAAATAAGTTTACACTGCAAAACTAAAGTAAAATAAATTTATAAGCAAATTTTTTACATAAAATTATAATAGACATCACAAAATAATGAGTAGTAATTACAAGAATAGATTCAATTTTAATAGATGGCACAAGAAGGCACAGAAGACCAAAAAATTATAGGTGAGCAAGGTAGGAGATGCTAGGACGAATATGAAGAAGATGATTGATCAGTGAAGGATATGCTAGGGGAAAGAAGGGAGAATGTGGACACTCATATCCCCCAATGGGTCTTTATCAATGGAGAATGGGTGGAAAAATGCCACCCTTGTTATCTGAGACAGGAGGACGGTAATGTGCTTCCACAAAACCAAGTGGGATGGAGGGAGGTAATCTTGAGAGGGCATCCAGGAGCAAGACAAGGAAGTAGGAATTGAAATCAAGCAAGGTGGATCCCTCAAGATAGCATTCCAAAGCACAAGCATGGGTGGTTCAAGAAAAAGAGAAACCCTAGGGTAGAAACATTAACGAATTGGAGATTCAAAGAGGAAAATAGGACAAAGAGAATCAATAGCCCCTGGATTGGGAAAAATAGGAACAAAGAAGATGGAAGCCATCCTCAACACATGGTAGACCTGTTTGATTGGAGGTGGTCTCAAAATGAACTGAGGAATGGGCTAGCAATAGTAGGGACCCAAGAGCAAAGCTTCAAGAAGGCTAATCAGGAAAAGGAAATTCATGGTCAATGTGGGGAGCATAGCAAGGCGCTAATTGGAGCAAGGAAAAGCGAACAAAGAATTCTAATCAATCCTGGTATCAAATAAATAAAGGAATGGGAAGCCAAATCTATCGAAGGAAAGGAAAGGGAAGGGAAGCGGGTGCAAGTCCAAAATAATGGGGAAGCAAGCTATTATCAATGCCATCAAAAACCATTAAATCAAGGGTTCAAAGACTGAAGGATCGAGACCTATTTGCAAAATGGTGTGGCCCAGGGTACCCAAAGGAAGAAATCATGGAATAGTGCAACAAAATTTCAAAGATCAGGTAAGTGTGCAACAACTTCCAAACTCCTTTTTTCTCATAGAATGCATTGACGTGAACTTAAAATAGGAGAGTGTATGGAAAACCTCTATTCTTTAAAGGATATAGCTACCACTATAAAAATTAGGAATCTAATTTTGACCCATGGAAGTCTACAATCAAACAAAGCCCCACATGGATAAAATTGGTTGATCTCCCCTCTGAGTATTGGAGCGTGGAAGCTATGATGAAAATTGGAGATACCCTAGGAGTATGTTTGGGGGTAGATGAAGATTTTATTAATGGGAATAAGGATTTTGAGGAAAATATACTGGTGGAAATTGAGGAAGGAGTAGGGATATACAAAAATTTGAAAATTCTATCTGAGTTTAGAAGCTAGATGCAGAAAGTAGTCAAATGTGAGGGATCTCAAATTGGGAGATGTTTATTCAGAGATGCCATAAGGGAAGGATGCTTTGGGGGTGTGGCTAGTGAAAAGAATGATAGCCTTCATGGAGATGATAAAATGGGAAAAAAGGGATGGTGGAAAAGGAGAAGCTCCTAGAGAAGACCCATGTCCCAGACAAAGAAGACTTGGGGTAGGCATCTGGCACAAGCTCTAAAAAGAGAAAGTTGAGTGACAATTTTTGGGAAAAAAGGATGGACCTCTGTCAAAGAATAACATATGATGTGAGTGTGGCATCCCAAGCAGAAAGAGATTTGAACACTTTGCTAGAGCAAACCAAAGAACTGCAAAAGGACATAACAATACAACTAGAAGAGATCTTGAAGGAAATGAATAGCCCAAGGGTAGGAGATCAAAAGGGTAAGGAATGTCAGATCCAATAGGAAATATTGACAAAAGAAGGAGAATTTGGTAAACAAAGAGAGAGAAGGAGGAAGAATACTTCATGGTATATCCACAAGATGAGGGTAAAGACATGGAAAAAGACCTACAAATAGCTAACATTGAAAATGACATAGAGTTGGAATCAAATGAGGAGGATCAAGAGGAGGTAGAAGAAGGGGAGATCATGGAAGAGAGAACTCTCGAACATACACAGTCAAAAATAAAGAAACCCAACATCAAGAGTACAGGAAAAAGGGGGCCTAAGTCAAACAATGCCAAATTGGAGATAGTAGCAAATGTTGTCGGCCAAATGAAACTAAGAATAGGGAAGGATGTTATTCTTCCCTAGCCACAATGAGGGTAATAACATGGAATGTTAGGGTCTTAAACACCCCTAACAAGTGGCATCTGGTCAAGCGCTAAATTGACCAATCAAAAGTAGACATCTTCTTGCTACAAGAAAAAAAAATAGAATATAGAAGAAAGAAAAAATAGACTCAACTAGTGGAAAAAATGGAAGGGGAATTTTGTGGGAGCTGAAGGAGCTTTAGGGGGATTAGATGTCTTGTGGAACCCTCTAGTAGTGTCGGGTGTGGTGGTGAAAGAAAAAAAGATTTGGATAGAAATAAAATGCAAGATGCTCCAAAAGAATGAGAAATTCACATTAATAAATACTTATGGGCCGATAGCCACAACAAAAAAGAGGAATATATGGCATAAATTATCCTCATGCATAGAAAATCTTAGGGGAGAGAAAAGAATACCAGATGGGGATTTTAATTCCATGCTAAATTGTGGAGAAAAAAGGGGTGGAGTGGGAAAATCCACTAGAATTCAACAGGATTTCCAGGAGTTTGTGGACAATAACGAATTAATGGATTTTCAAACAAATAATGGGACCTTCACATGAACCAATAAGATAAAAGGCTTCACCAATATAGAAAAAAGGTTAGACAGGTTTTTCCTACTTGGAGAGTGGGGGGGAAACCAAATACAAGAAGCCTTAATACTATCGTATGTTGGATCGAACCACTTCCCAGTCCATCTCTTCATCCAACTAGATACATCCCCAAAAGGAAATCCATTAAAATTTGAAAACATGTGGCTTAGGGATGAAAAACTCCTAGACTTAATCATTGAATGGTGGCAGGAGCTAATAATCAAGAACCACTCACATTTATACAAGTTAAGTAAAAAACTGAACCATGTGAAAAACAAGTTGAAGGAATGGAACAAGAAGCATTTTAAAAACATCTTCTAGGAGAAAGAGAGAGTGGAAAAAGAGTTGGATGCACTCAATGAGCACATTATAGCAAGTGGCATGGATGGTGAATATTTTGAAGCAGAAAAAACTTTGAAAGAAGAGTTGGCAAAAATATTGAAAAAAGAGGAGTGCTTTTGGAAACAAAAATCAAGGGAAACATGGCTAAAGGAAGGAGACAAAAATATGAATTACTTCCACAGAATGATAGTAACAAATATCATTATAAATAGAATCACATTTATCAAAAGGGAGGATGGAATAGAAACTCAATCAATGGATGAGGTCAATGAGGAAGTGGTGAATTTATTTTAGTCAATTCTGAATAGACCAGCTCCGGACAATAGAATTTTTCGGGATAAACTTCTAAGCTCTATCTCCACAATAATTGGATAATATAAAAACAAAGTTCTATATCAAAAAATAAGTATGGAAGAGGTGAAGAAAGCAACATTCCAGCTAAACTATATAAGTCCCTGGGATTGAATGGATTTCCGGCTAGCTTTTTTCAAAAATTATGGGAAATTGTGGGAGAGGATTTGACTCTAGCAACAGACGAATCAAGGAAAAAGATGACTATGCTAGGAGCAACAAATCATATCTTTTTGGCCTTAATCCCCAAGAAGAAGGATCCTCAAACTATGGGGGATTTTCAGCCTATTGCACTATGCAATATGGTCTACAAAGTAATCACCAAGATCATAGCCAATAGATTAAAGGGAGTTCTAAGCTTGATCATCTCAGAGGAGTAGAGTGGATTCTCCCCAAGCAAATCAATCATTGAAGGTATCATCATAGCTCATGAAACCCTTCACTTAGCCAAAAAGGAAAGGGATCCTTGCATGATCCTCAAATTAGATATCCTCAAAGCATATGATCTAGTGGATAGACAATTCCTAATAGAGGTACTCAAGATGTTTGGTTTTGTGGAAGAATGGATAAGCTGGATAAGCAGCTACATATCAACTGCCAAGTTCTTTGTCCTAGTAAACAGGACGTCACAAGGTTTTTTTGCATCCACAAGAGGCATCAAACAAGGAGACCCCCTATCTCCCTTTCTATTCATCATCATGGCGGAGGCAATGGGTAGGGGAATTAGTGTGCTAAGACATGAAGGAAAGTGGAAGGGAGTGTCAGTAGCAAATGGATTGGAAACAACAACCCACCAATAATTTTTAGATGACACAATGCTATTCAGCACAAGTAGAAAGGAAACAAAGACCATCAGAACCTTCCTGGATGAATAATTTTTAGCATTAGGACAAAGTATCAACTAGAACAAATCAGAGGTTTTCTTTCTCAAAACTCAACCTAGCTTGTAGAGGGAGCTGGCAAGGATCCTAGGTTTGAGAGTGGCAAATTTTCTAGGTAGGTTTTTTGGAACCCCTCTCTTCGTTGGCATCAACAAAAAAATTTACTGGGAGAATTTAGTAAATAGCTACAAAAACAAAATGGGGACTAGAAAGGGAAATGGTTGTCCTCAACAGGAAGGTTGATGATGGTGAAAGCAATACTATTAGCCATCCCAGTGTACTCAATGGCCTGTCTGAAGATCCTAGTAGTGGTTGAAGAGAAACTCAATCAAATTTTCAAAATCTTCTTTTGGAGCGACACGGGAGAACATCAAAATTTTCCACTAGTGGCTTGGGAGAAGTTATGTACGCCTAAGATAGCAAGGGGAGAAGGCATAAAACAACTAAGGTTGATGAACATGGATATGGGGGAAAAGTTGGTATGGGAAATGTATGTGAAGGGAGAGAAGAAATGGGTGAAAATTATTAGAAGAAAATATTTGGATTCAGACTCCCCAACTTGATTCCTAACAACAGCAGACCCTCTGGGAGGTTCAACAATTTGGAATTACTTGTTGGAATGCAGGGACATAATCACTAAGCATGTAACATGTGAGGTAAGAAATGGGAAATCAATGTACTTTTCGATGGACTCTTGGAATGGAAAAAAAGCCTTGGTTACACATCCTAATATGGAGCAAATCAAAGAAGAGTCAATTTGGGATTGGGGGAAAAAAATATGCAACTATGGTAGGTTAGTATGGCAAGATGGAATCCAAAAATGGGAATGGCACTCCTTATTGAATCTAGATGCCCCACAAGATCAGAAGGATGCATTAACTGCAATACTCAAAGAAAGAACCTTCTCGCCTTCCAATCAGGAAGATACTATAAGGTGGTGTGGTTTGACAACAAGGTCCTATGTAGTTGAATTTGGATACAGAATCAAAGAAATGGTGAAAGCTACAGAGAACTGGCTGAGCAAACTCATTTGGGGGAAACATTGCCTCCTAATGGTTGGTGTTTTTGCCTGGCTGGTAGTTCAAAAAATAATTCTCATAGAGGATAGACTGAACACTTGGAATTCAGAGGCTAGGGCGATGTATCCTCTGCAAGAAGAGTAATGAAAATGTGGATCACCTATTACTAATTTTCCCTTACTTAGAACAATGTTGGAATTTTTTCATGAACAAACTAAATTTTTAGTGCCCACAACAGGCTTGTTTATTGGCATGGTTCAATATGTGGCCTCATCCATGAAGGAAAATAGTATTTGATAGCATTTCGCTTATAGCACCCTCAATCATAATTTGGGAGATTTGGAAAGAACACAATAGAAGAATATTTCAAGACAAGGAAATACCTCATGAAAGACTTTGCACAAAAATAGAAAGTATGATCACTAAAACAGTTAATGAAGCAGCTCTATCCAAAGTGAGAAAGCAGATGAATTATATTAATTGGGATGACAAAATGAAAAAATAATTTAGTGGACTAATCATTCCTCGAATTTGTAGAATAGGCCAAAGTGACTCAGCCAGGAAAAAAGGAGCGAAGTAATGTGGGAAGCACCAAAAGGAGGGTGGATCAAAATAAATTTTGATGGTGTTGCACAGGGCAATCCGAGGCTAGGTGGAGCCAGATGTGTGGCCCAAGATGATCTTGGAAAGATAATTGCAAAAAGTTCAAGTCCACTAGGAGTATGCACCAATAATGAAGTAGAGTTTTAGGCGGCATTGATGGGTCTTCAACTGGGAGTAGAAATTGGAGCCAGGAAAATTCATTTGGGAGGAGACTTGCTAATCACTATCAATACAATTCATCTTAATAATGACCCCAATTGGAAATTGAACCACTAGATTCAACCAATAACACAACTCCTGGGAAAATTCGAAGAGTTCAAGGTGAGCCACGTGTATAGGGAGGGAAATCAAAGGGTAGATAGCTTGGCAAAGGAAACAATAGAAAAGAATGAATGACAAGGTAGGAAAATGGGTCAACAAGGTATCTTGATCTTCAAAGAATTATAGATAAGAAGGTGGGTTAGGCCATGTGCTCAATACCAAAGGCATATAGCAGTACCAAAAAGATAGTGAAGACAACTAAGGGGCATTGATAAATGAGTTGGTGCTCTAAAAACAAGTTAGCACGAGGAGTTGTGATGTCAAGTGTGTGGCCTATTAGTAGCCAAATTTGCAGGAATATTTGTTAGGAAAAAGGTGATGATGTCAAGAAAAGGAGGTTTATAAGATATTAGTGGCTAATGTTGTCGTAACATAGCAAGGTACAAAGATATCGATTTGAAGATATAGGATCTCAAGTACAATCAAAATAAAATAAGGGAAGTGAGATTGAAAAGCACACATACATCATTAGTAGTGGTGGAAGAACCAAGAGTAGTAAATGGTGATAAACTAGCAGTACAAGTCACTCAAGGGAAATGAAGCACAAGAGTATGATAGGACAAAGGCCGGCATTGGGAATGCCATGTGCGTGAAAATAGCAATGATATTTGATAATGGGGATCATAAGTAATCGGTGGCGTATGCATCCGCATTGATTGGAAAAGATGGCAGATGGGACAAAATGGTTCATTTTTCAAAGTGGTCATTATTGCAGAGGTAGAGAAAATGAGGCTATAAAAAACTCGAGGCTCTGCAAAGCAAACAAAGTGAGAAAGAGGTTTGGAAAGTGTGAATTTGTTTTCTTTTTTTGGTGTGTAGGTTCTTCAATAGAGATGGAGACCCTGCTTTTTTTAAACACAACAAAGTAGCAACAGTCCTTCTATGAAGAAATAATAGATAAAAGGCTGAAAGGGCTTCTAAACTCCTTGCACCCATTGATCCTCTAGGTAATAAAGAAGGTTTTTGGGAAAGAATTTCTCATGTCCCAGCAAAGGTGGAGGGAAAATTTGGATATTTCAGCCATGTTCTTGGCCATGCTCTTGTATATGGGGCTCTCGAAAGCTAGAAGCAAGAAGCTCTGCCATATGGTTTTCAAACATGCTTGGCTCAAGGAGATAGATGAAGCACTAGACAACATGGATGGAAACTTGCTTGTTCCATTGCCACAACATTCTATATGTCTCTTGGTAAGTCCCAAAATTTGTGGTGGTTCACACTCTGCAACCATAAGAGTTGGAGAAAAAGTAGGGAGAGATTGATAGGTCAATCTCCTTCATCCTTAGTGCGATAGGAATGAACAACAAGCTGACAAAGGGTTGGGTGGGAGCATACATCTAAGCAGAAGGATTGGATGGCAGGGTGGTGGCAGGAGATGATGAGGAATGGGAGATTGGTGGAGGTGATGAGTGGCGTGAGTGAGATCCTCAGGATATTGAAGAAAAATCCAATCACCTAGCACACAGTGCTTGTGGAGTGGGATTCCCAGTGATAGTCGATGCAATAGAGGTTAGGAAGATGCGTGCAAAGTTTGTCAGATGAAGACTAGGGAAGGTGCAGAAAATCCCTACTATGGTTTTTTAGTGTTTTTGGGGGTTACTTGTTTACTGAAAGTCTTGTTTAAATGGAGGAAGAGGGTTTTGTTGATAGAGTTGTTGGGGTGTAGACTGTTTTGATTAGTGAGGTTAATGTGGGTGGGCTAGTGCTAGAACGCACAACAAGACCAAAGTGCAGGTTGGGGCCCCTTGTAAAGATATGCTTGAAGTTATGATGATTATCAGAAGACTATGGTAGGAGACATGGAATGTGAAAATATCCTCAAGAATATGTAGTGTTGATGCTTTTGTCCTTCTTTTTGGCTGATGTAGTGTTGATGGCATGTTAGTTTTTTGCTAATGTTTGCTCATTGTAATTTTCTTTTGCTTTAGCAGCTCTCTTTTTGTAAAGGGTTTCAAGGTCCCTTCAAAACCTGTTTTACCGCTAATAAAAAAACAAACCAATTAGTTATTTAGTAAAAAAAATTAGAGTGACAATACAAAAAATATATGAATTGATATTAGGATTAAGATGTTAAATATTAACAAACCAATGGTTAAAGAAAAAAAATTCATGTGACCAGTGACATTGGCACAACACACCCTCTGATACCATGGGGACAATGGGGAGACTAGACCTCGTGACATCTTGCCTGTAAGAGGATGCTTTAGCCAATCGAGCTAGGCCCACCACCCCTATTTAATAATGTGAATCTAAATCTCTATAAAATAGTTAATTTATTTTTGTGAGATTTTTTTAATAAAAAAACAACAATTACATACATAAAAAAGAAAAAATCATTCTTTAAAAAAAAATGTAAAAATAAGTTACATTAAATAAGAAAGATTTAATGAAATGAATTTTAGTAACATTTATTTATAAAGCAAAAACTGAAAAATCATTCTTTAAAAAATTATTTAAAAAATAGTTTACCTTGCTTTCCCTACAAATTTTCCAATTTAAAATACATAACTTTTTAACCAATCATATGCACAAGAAATAATTCTTATAATTTGTAAAGTTAAATATTTTACAAATTGACTTTACAAAATCAATTTTTTTTTAATTTTAGTTTAAATATTAGACATAAAAAGAATTTTCTAAAATTTAAAAACTTAAGTATAAAACAAATATTCTAAATTTATTATTTCATTTAACTTTCTAAACTAATATACTTAAATTTTTTTTTAAAAACTTTTTTTTTTGACAAATCACTATCAGAGAGGATAACACTCTTTTTATTAATTTAAAGCATCAAATTACAAGTTTTAGACACTTACTTCGGCCCCAAATTACATAAAGAATTACATATCCAAAAATTCAACATTCTTAGCAGATCTTAATGTCATTGAATGCTTATTTTTAGCTGACGGTGTTTTCTCCTCTTCGCCTATATCCATCTATGATCAAATTCAGGGGGAACATTGTTATTTTCCACATATTGACTAGCTAGAACGATGCCACTTGTGCTTGACAAAGTTGCAATTGCTATCATGGAGCCTTCACTACCTCTAGAGAGAAATATAGAATATGTACCCTTTGAAAAAATACAATCATTAGAAGGGGAAGGGGAGGAGGGAATGCTTTTCTTTGGACAACTTGAAGGATGTACAGATTCCTTGTGTGGATTGGGGGGGATGATATAGTGTTGATATTGAACCCCAATACACCATCACAGTTTGAAGCTCCCCACACCACGAAGCTTTTGACATTGAGAGGAGAAGTGTTCTGTTGAAAAACATTTCATAAATCTAAAAGCAATTTTTTCATAATCAATCGGTTGCCTCTTGCATCTTTTTCCCACCTTCAACAAAATCTCAACAAGAAGGCCATTAGAAAAATCCATTTCTACGTAGATCTAAGCACAAGTTGATTTTTGATAATTGATGGTTTCTTCAGAAGAGTAGTGATACCTTCCAAAGCTATTTCCAATAGCCCTCAAGCAGTCTAATTCCCAAAACTAAATAGGAAGATATGGAAGTCTTACCCATAAAAAAACAGTAGTGAAGATTTGTGTTCGCAGATCGAAATCGGGAAACCATGGTTTCATACAAAGAAAATCACCTTGATAGAATTAGGGGTCATTCTCCAGCACCAACTCTTTGTCTTCCTCTGAATCAAAATCTAAAATGAAGAAACCCTTTGCACAGGGGTAGATATAGATTTCTTCTTCCATGAATTCCTTCCATTTTTCTGAGACCCAAGCGTGCAAATCACGTAAATTCAGCCAAGTATGCGTGAACTAGAAAATCAATGCATGATCGGACAAAAACCCCTCCTTGTCCAAGGCTAGGCTGTCCAAATAGACTTCTGGTATTGATGATGAAATACGAACAAGGAAATGCAGACAGAGTTTTCCTGGGGTGTCATTTGCAGTTGTGACGACACATTGTGGATTCAAATGGGGACCCCCGCCACGAGATGCATTGCACAAGTCGTTCCCTAACCCTTGCAGGCCCAAGTTGCTCATGCGCCCATTCTACAAATGTGAGGCCCTGACAACATTGGTGAAGGTCAAATCTCAAGCCCTTTTGTTTGAGCAAAATGCTTGGTTTACAGCATATTTTCCATTCAAATAGCCTTCATGGATTGCATGTTTTGATTGTCCCTCTATTGCACGCATCATTGAGGAGCCTACAGTCTTGCTGCTTATTCCAAAGGGCGACCACATGTTGATGCCTCTCATGCCATCTCGGGAGATTTCGAATGATGCACAACCAATGGAGGTTTCTACAAATCACGGCATGGAGGGCGTAAAGTTTTTTGCAAAGCCAAGATAATGATATTTTTTAACTTATTTGTCTCGAAAAATCAAAATATTTTTAAAACAACATATCTCTTGAGATGTATTTAAGTAATCTTTTCTAATAAAAATAATTATTATTTATAAACAACTACACATAAAAAGAAGTTTCTAAAATTTATAAGATAAAGCATGAAAGAAATTTCTTAAATTTACTATTGCATATATAACTAAAGATTTAATAAAAACAAAAATATAACTTAAATATACATCTAATATAAAAGTCTTTCATAATAAGTTCTCATCTAAAATCAATTTAAAATTACAAAATTAAATACAAAGAAAATATAATAAATTTATTATTACATATAAAAATAAGTTTTTAAAATAATATATTTAAAACTAGCTTATCTATCTGTAAAAAATTAATGTAATTAAGAAATGCATTTTCACTTAACTTTATCATATAATTTAAAAATAATTCATATAACATTATTATTTATTTTTTATTATTTAGAATTTGATTGTGATTATGATTACAATCAAATTAGGGTTAGGGTTCAATAAGAATTCTAAGATAAAGCTTGAAGTTAGGGTTGGGGTGATTGAGGCTAGATTAGGGTGACAATTAGGGTTAGGATTAATGATTAATTAGGATTGCTTGGTTGAATTAGGGAGGTTAGGGTTAGGGATCAATTAGGATTAAGCTTCAATTAGGGTTGAGGTTAGGCTAGGGTTAGGGTTAGCATTAAGGTAGTGTTTAATTAAGGTTAGGGTTATGATAGGGTTCAATTATGGTTAGGATTATAGGATAAAGCTTGGGGTAAATGTTAGGGTTATGACCCAACTAGAGTTAGAGTTAGGCACAATTAGGGTTTGGGTTAGGGTTAATGTTAGGTTAGGGTAACGATTCACCTAGGGTTAGGTTTTAATTATGGTTAGGGCTACGTTTCGGCTAGCAATATAGTTATAATTAATTTTGATATTAGAATCAGGGTTAGTATTAGAGTTAGAATTATTGTTAGAGTTAGAATTAGAGTTAAAGTTAGAATTCCATTGTAGTTAAGGTTAGGTTTAAGTTAGGATTATAATTCAATTAGAGTTCAACTAGGGTTAGTATTAGGATTCAATTATAATTAAGATGATTAATTAGTGTTAGGGTTAGGATTTAATTAGGGCTATGATTCAATTAGGGTGGGTTAGGGTTGAATTGATGTTCAATTAGGGCAAGGGTTCCAAGATAAAGTTTGGGATTAAGCTTAGGGTTGGGATTAGAATTCAATTAGGATTAGAGTTATGGTTACAATTATGGTAATGGTTAAGATTCAATTAGGAATTAATCAAGGTTATGATTATGCTTTATATTCAATTAGGTTTAGGGTTCAACTAAGGTTAGGATTATATTCAATTATAGTTAGGGTTAAAGTAATGTTAAGTTTAGGGTTCATTTAGGATTAAGTTTAGGATTTAATTAGGGTTATAGTTAGGATTAGTGTTTAGGTTCAATTAGATTTTAACTTCAATGGGTTAGTATTAGGGATTTGGTTCAATTAAGGTTAAATTTTAACAATATTAGGGTTATGGTTAGGGTTAGGATTCTAAGATAGATTGTAAGGTTAGGGTTTGCATTTAATTAAGGTTATGTATCTATTAGGGTTAGGGTTAAGATTTTCAAGATAAGATTAGGGAAAGGGCTAGAGTAAGGGTCGAGGTTAGGGTTGGGGATCAATTAGTGTTAGGGTTGGGGTCTAATTTGGGTTAAGATTCAATTAGAGTTAGGGTTAGGGTTCAATTGATGTTCAATTAGGGTAACGGTTTTAGGATAAATTTTGGGGTTAGGATTAGGGTTGAGGTTAGAATTCAACTAGGATTAGGGTTAGGCTTACAATTACTATAAGAGTTAAGATTCAATTAGGACTTAATTAGGGTTATGGTTAGGGTTCATATTCAATTAGTGTTAAGATATACAATTAGAGTTATGGTTAGGATTCATATTCAACTAGGGTTAGGGTTCAACTAAGGTTGGGATTGGGATTCAACTATAGTTAGGGTTAAAGTTAGTTTAGGGTTAGGGTTCAATTAGGGTTAAGGTTAGGGTTTAATTAGGGTTGCAGTTAGAATTAATGTTAGTGAACTAGTATTTAGGTTCAATTAGGGTTGAACTTCAATGGGTTAGGGTTAACAAATTAGGGATATAGTTCAATTAGGATTAAATTTCAATAGGGGTAGGGTTAGGGTTAGGGTTCTAAGATAAATCATAGGCTACAAGCCTTATAATACAACTAGTGTAAATTATATACTTATCCGTTCAATATAATGTCCTCATGTTTAGACAATATTCATTCTCCTCAGTTATATTCAATATCAAACATATGTCCCAGTGTTTTACATTCCTAGAGGATAAGCCAATGATATTATATTATTGTGCAACTAAATAATCCATTACGATAAAGACACAACAATCAAATTTCTAATGAAACAAGTTGATATATCTCAGTGTCTCATATATAGATTATGTAATAAGATAGATAAGCTAGTATACTAAAAGATCCATATATTTTATTTTTGGATGGCACCTCCAAGAAAATTTAGCAAGAAAAGGAGAAGGGATGCAGGTTTTGCAACAGAAGCCTCCAAGAACAATACTAAACCAGACTGGTGGGACAAGCTCTCCCAAAAGCTCTCTAGTATAGGTATTAGTATTATTATGTATTATTTATAATCAGCTCCCATTATTGAATGGTAGTTTATGAAGAAATGAGTATTGTTTGTTTTTTATGGTTATCAACATATGTGTGGTTTCATGACTTATCTCAAGTTCAAGCTTGTCTTGGTTGATTCCCTTTATTGTCTCAATTCTTAAAAAATGATTTAACAGTAAATATGATTATTGTTCATGTCCATTCTTAAAAGAGATACAATGGAAGAAGTTTAGAAATGTACCTTCTCTTGAACATAAATGGTCATTGCATAATGGACTTTTCAAGCTTTAATTACTAACCAACGATGAAATTTTTTTTCCTTTGGTAAATTCTGAGGTAGTACACCACTAAAATTCTAGTAGCTACTATTTGTTTCCCCTAAACGAGTGTGTATGGAAAATTTGTAAATGTTGTCACCAACCTTTTTAATTCCTTTGATAGATTGATAATGCTTCTACCAGACTTCTATTTAGTGCATCCATAAGCATATTCATGTTTAGATATCTTGTTGGCTTATAAGTGATGTATAAGGGATCTAACACTTTTTTTTTTAATTTATACCGAAAAGGTCACTCAGGGCACTGTCATGTTCTCAACATTCTTTTTGAGAGGATGTTAGAAAGGATTGTGGTTTTGGGCATGTGTGTTCATCAGGTAGTTGCAACCAGCGAATGTTTTAGATCCACCTTCTATTATGCTTTTTTTGATGTTCATACTTTGTTCCACATTTTGCATGCATGTCTTTTTATCTTGATGAGTGTGTTGATAAAAATTACATAAGCAAATGAAAGAAGAAATTGCAAAAAGAAAGAACAAAACTTAAAAGATCTAAATAACACAGAAAAAGAACATGATATTTATAATGGTTTGTTCAATAATGGCTACGCCCACTTTCAATAGGGATTATCACTTTTATTAGAGGGTGTTACATTTGGTATCAAAGCTTAAGGTTTGGCAGTAGGGCCTTTAGTTCACTTTGCTTAGTTGCGACACTTGATCGTATGAACCTCCTAAAAATGCTTAGCGCATGGTACGTAAGTAAGTAAATGTATCATGTAATAGAGAGTATCTTCAATTTGTCACACCTAAAAGGAAGGGAACAATGATCCTTGCTAAATAGAGTTCCTAGAAGTGAAATTAATTTCTCTTAGTGTAATACCTTTAGCATATAGACTTGTGTATAGATTTTGATTGTAGGTGTATGTGACATGAGTGCTCGATTACCTTTGCTATTTCTATGTGGATTCTATGCTAGATGCGTGATTGTATAACTATTTCTTAAAATATTATTAAGATTTGATTTTGTATTGCATGGAAGGAAACTTGCTTTACATTGAAAATTTGCACAACATCATAGTATAGGGTTAAGTGCTTTAAGCATCATAAAGCTATTTATTTATTTATTTATAAGAAATAAGCATATGTATGAAAGATCTCATAAGAAGGAAATAAATTCCTATAACCATCATAAGGTTATCAACTGCATGAATAAGAAAAGATTCAGTTAAAAGAGTTTATGCATGTCATGCTAAATATGCATTGGAATTCTAAGAGTTGGCTCAACTTTTGCATGGTGTGCATATTAATATATTGAAGGAAAAATTAGACGATAAGAATTATGTGTTGCATGATGATAGTGAAGCATTTAAAAAGACTCTTGTGCATGAGAATATAGTTATTAATGTATTTGCATGGTGTGTGTGGTACCTCATTCTCATAAGGATGCATTATTGCATGTATGAATGAAATTGTTAAATATATGTGAAGTCGACTTAGAAAATCATTTGGGATGATGACTTATAATTCTAGGTTGCTTTATTCATAGTATTTGTGTAAGAACCTGTGTGTTTGGTGCCTTGTAGCATCTTCAGGAAGTTATATGGATCAAGTGTGTTTGTTATATTTTGCATTTGTGGCCATAGTTGGTTATCCTATCTTGTTTCCTGAGTTATTGTGTGTAAAAGAAGGTCCTACCTCATGTGTAAACATTTATTGTGAATTGTGATTTTAAGATAACCCTACCCCACATAGTGGAAGTAACTAAATTTAAAATTTAAATTGTAAATCATGATGTTATTGAGTTGGTCGATCCTAATGCCTTCATTATGTTGACCCTGATAAGTATGTGGATATGATTGTATCATGATTGTGATAGTGACTTGTGATATATGGTTGTGTAAGTCCTTTTTGTAGGTAGTCCTTGCATAGTTGAATGATTAATCATCCCTTGTATAAGCTAATATTCTCTTGTTGGAACTATAGTGTACCCTTGCTAGATCATGTTTTGTGAGCATCATATATGTAATAAGTCCTTGAGATTATAATATTCCAAGTGAATATAACATACTAAGAGAGTCTAACTCCTGCATATAATATGTGAAATTTTTTTTCATGTCTTCTTGCATCACATCGAGATTGAAAATGTTTGCAAGTTGAAAAGGTGCATGGATGCATGTACTGAAATTAGAATTAATGTATGGAAGTGAAGTTGATATGGCTTGATGTGTGGAATGTTTGGTAAGTTATCTAGTGCACCTTGGACGAAAGGTGGTGTGTAGCTATTTACTCCCTCCATGTGACTAGCATTACTCTCTTAGTTATGTGAAGTGTTTCTAGTTTGATGGTTTATTTTGATTTATTGATGAAAATATTTCTTGTGTTGTAAGTACTAGCATTTGTATTTTGGGTTTTTCTTATGATTAGAATTAGTCACCAACTCTTTTGACTATTGATTTCGTGACTCTTGGTCGTACTTGATTTAATGTTGAAATTGTCCACATTTTCTAACTTTATGTTGAATTTAATTATTCTTCTCTCTTTTGAAGTTTTTTTAAAATCTTCTGGTGACTATTCCAAATGTTTGACATCATTTGCTCTATGTTGTGTTAAGTGTTGTAACCTATCAAGTTCACCATGAACAATGATAGAATGTTCTTAGAGTAGATTGCAAAGAAAAGATCGATATTGTATTAATATCATGATAGAATTGTGTCTTAAGGCTTGTGACAAGTGGCATATATGATGTTATGTATGATGAATTATATGATATGCATTGTGTGAATAATCATGAGAAGATTTAAATTGCTCTATATATGTGATTGATATAAATGTATTATTTCCATTTATGCGAGATGTGTTAAATTAAGGAAAGATTGTCTTCTCTATTGGTGTATATGTTGATATGCTTGAGTATGAGTGATGAAGGTTTTTAATTTTCAAGACGGGTGTTGAATGTGGAAAAACAAATTAAGGACTTCCTCTTTTTAGGAAGATTCCAATATTTTCAAGCGTTTTGGCCAAAGCCAAGATCATTGAAAAAGATGGTTTAGCCTAGAAAAATTTAATTGTTAGTGTGGTGTTAAGTTTTCACTTAGGGTTAATCATGTGGGTGGTTTTTTCCCATATCGGATAGTTTTATACTCATTTCATTTTTCATGCCTTTAAAAGGTTGTACATTATGCATTTTATTTTATCTCAATTTATTCACTCATTAGTGAAATAGTGTGTTGCTTCTCTCATATTTGTGAAGCTTTTTATTGCAGATGGTGATCCTGGGCTTGGTGGTTTCCACCAACATGGTATCAGAGCAACCCATTATGCCCTCCTTCCCTTGAGAGTTTTCATCAAAAGTGTTTTGAGATCCGAATTGATATTCATTTTTTTTCAAATTGATATTATCTGCAAGAGGAACAATTTTCTTCATTTTGAAAGGCATGATTCGGTGTTGAATAGGCACGATAAACCGTTGAGAGGGTTGATTTTTTTATCCATAAGAGACATGTTTGGCACATCAAAGGCCCCATTTGATTCTCTGTTGAGAGGGCGACGAGGGAAGGAAAAATATGTGGCTAGATAAGAGGGCAATTACACATTTTTTTACTGAGGCCATATCCTTCCCAAGAGGACCTAATCGGTGTTTGGAAGAATGATTTCCTTTTGAAAGGCATGATTTTTAGTTTGAAGAGGTCGTGACTTTTCATTATGTGTGGGGATCTTCTCCCCTTTATTCAACGTTGTGATTTGTAGCTATTTGTAGTTGTGGACCATGGAGATTTTGAATTGCACGAAGGTCACAATTCACCTCTATAAAAGCAGCATTTGAATGTGAACTTATGAATCCTTCAAGATTTTCATAGGAAACCTCTATCCATGATTTTGTGTTTGGGCCCAATCTTGACAACTACGTATCATTGCCAAAAGAACCGGATTATTCATCAAAGGCTTGATGTGTTGTTTGGAGGTGCAACCTGTTGTCCAAAGGTGCACATTTTACAAAGGAGCAGATTCTTGGCCTAAGAGTGTGATTTCTATAGTTTTGGAGGTTGTGGCATTTGTTTGAAGGCTTGATTTGTACATTAGAGGTCAAATTTTATACTTTATAAAATTTCAACCTAAATATTTAGGGCTTCATTGTTGCATAGCCGAAGAGGAAGTGGGCCCAAGGTTTTGAGGTTGTTTTGACTAGAAAAATTATCCCACATTGGCAGCGTGGGGTATTTTTTTTCTATTTAAATATATTTGCACTCGCTTTGGTTAGTGTGAGAAAATCTCACAAGTTGTGAAGAGGCTAGCTTGCACGTAGTATTATGGTGACTTGTGCATGACATGATTCAAGTACATATTCAGTTTTTTTTAATTCTTGAGTGATATTTTTTAGATGTTTAAAAAACAAATCTTGAGAGGCTACATTGGTTGATATTTTTGGAGGTTTCAGTTTGGTGTATTTATTCTTTTAGCATGGATTGTTTTCATGGCTACTCCTGATTCAATTGAACTTTTAACCCCCCCATAACTACCATACCTAGAAGATTAAAATGTGTAGGTTGCTCCAATCTAAGGGTTTGTGGTCCACACTGAGTAATAACCAACCCACTTTTACTAAGGAGTATGAAACATTTGCTCACAGAAACAAGTGTGATGAAACTATGGGTTTGATATCTTTGCATATTTCTGATAGTCTTTTTTTCCATATTGAGGAGTGTAATACACCCAAGGACGTATGGGATGAGTTACAAAACCTATTTGGTCAGGTCAGTGAGTTTCGTTCTTTGCAACTAGAGGCAGAATTAACTTCCCTTTCCCCTAATGCATTTCCTTCCATTAATGATTTCCTAGTCAAGTTCAAATCTGTGAGATCACAATTGGTGGGATGTGGGAAGGATAAAATTGATAAGGAGTCTTTTTTTTTTTTTCTAAGTTGAGAGGTCCATTTGTAGTTTTTTCTTCTACCTTCTACTCCACCATGGATGTTTTGG
>VDFB02256132.1:97963335-98093455 GCA_007258455.2 Sequoia sempervirens | reverse complement strand
GAGAGAGAGAGAGAGGGAGTTGAGAGAGGGAGATGAGGTATGAGGGAGAGACTCAAGAGAGAGAGAGAGGGAGCAAGTGGGAGAGAGAGAGATAGGGAGAGGGTAGAGGGGTTGAGATATGGGAGAGAGAGAGAGAGGGATTGGGAGAGAGATAAAGGGTATAAGGGTTAAGGGTAGAGAGTAGAGGGGAGAGAGATAGAATTAGGGTATAAGGGTAGAGGTAGGAGAGATAGAATTAGGGTATATAGGGTATAGACAAAGAGAGGGAAAATAAATCTATTAAAAAACCAACTTTCTCATAACGCGAGCACATTTTGAAGAAGTAGAGATATGGTCATTTTAGGAAAAAATAGCTCACTCGCGTTGTTTTGTGTTGCGCTAAAAATGGTAAAAAAACTCAATATACTCATGATCTCAAGGCCCACATTCTACATATTATCCTAGTTCTGCACATGCTTCGACAAAAAGTAGCTTTTTGATGAGGTTGTGAAGTGTGCATGCATGATTTTCACATTACACCTCCTTTTTCATGATCTTTCCACCACCTTTACATGAAATAGTAGAGTTTTCACATTGAAAGCTAGTGGAGCATTGGTAAGCTGGCTCACTCACTAGCTTGCCAATGCGGTAGGGTTGAGAAGGTAGGGGTAGCGTATGCCTCATAGAAATGGGATGTCACGATGCATCCACTGTGACACCCCATTTCTATGAGGCATACACTGCCCCTACCTACCCCATTTCTATGAGGCATACGCTAACCATACCTTCTCAACCCTACCGCATTGGCAAGCTAGTGAGTGAGCTAGCACTCCACTAGCTTTCCAATGTGGTAGGGTTGAGAAGGTAGGGGCAGCATATAACTCATAGAAATGGGGTTTCACAGTATCACCATGAAACCCCATTTCTATGAGGCATACTATGATACTGTGAAACCCCATTTCTATGAGTTATATGTTGCCCCTACCTTCTCAACCCTACCGCATTGGCAAGCTAGTGGAGCGTTGGAAAGCTAGCTCACTCACTAGCTTGCCAATACAGTAGGGTTGAGAAGGTAGGGGCAGCGTATGCCTCATAGAAATGGAGTGTCACATACATCACTGTGACACCCCATTTCTATGAGGCATACGCTGCCCCTACCTTCTCAACCCTACCGCATTGGAAAGCTAGTGAGTTAGCTAGCTTGCTAACGACTAATCACTTTGACAGCCCATTTCTATGAGGCATACGCTACCCCTATCGCATTGGCAAGCTAGTGAGTGAGCTAGCTTTCCAACACTCCACTAGCTTGCTAACAGGGTAGGGTTGAGAAGGTAAAGGTAGTGTGATAGAAACCTAGGTGGTGAAGACCCCAACAACTCAAAATTATTAGAATAAAACAAGAAACTATCCCCTTAAACACTATACACTCAACTTATCCCAAACACACACCTAAAAGCTTGTAGCCCTCCAACACTAGTTTTTCTCAATATCTTTTAGAGAAGGTCGTAAAAATACCTAACAAACATCATCTGAGACACACTTCAATTCCTAACACAACATACCAAAAGGTTTCAAGAGGTTTCTTTGCAACAATACTGAAAACCAATAGGTTGCCCTACCTTCTAGGCCACCAAATAACCCTCTTTTACAAAGGAGGTACCTCCAAAACACTTTTTTTTCACCAAATCTCAACTAACAGTCACTAATTGTGTTACAAAACAACAAATTCCACCATTATTTCTTAGAGCCTTGACCTCTAAAATTTTGTACCACCAAATCCTCAACTTTCATGCAAATAACCTAGGGTTTATTGAAATTCTTGACAACCGGGCTTACAAGACCTTGCCAATACCAACACACTTCAAAAATGCCTTGCACAAACTCAAAAAACCATGACATGAAAGGTTCCTTCAACATTTCATCAAAACCCTTCTTTAACACCCCATTTACACAAAGAAAACAAATGTAATCATGGCATGCCCCTGCACCACCTTTGTCTATGCTACAAATAGTCTTGTACAGGATGATTGTAAGTATTTTTTATGAAGCGTTGAATGACATATATTTCATTTATTTGAATGGATAAATATTTTAGGAACTAATATTCATCTCATTACCATGCTACAAGTAAAATTATCCACCATTTCAAAGAAATGAAGAGGGAATAAACTAACAGACGAAAAGTATGAAACCTTCAAAGGAGAGAGAATGATTGAGGGTATATTGTGAAAATAAGAAATTGGGTACTATTGACAAAAACAAGCCAACTGAAGAGAAACCTCAAACATAAAAAAAGAACAAAATTTGGTGGCACAAAGGGTAGGAATGCGAAAGCATCATGGTAAGATAGATTTAGATACCATAGTTGGAGACACCCTCTACAGAAAGTGAATAGGAAGAGACACCATTAAGCACAAATGAATATGGAGGGACACCAACTACTACAAGTGAATATGGAGGGACACCATCTATCGCAAGTGAATATGGTTGGACACCATCCAACGCATCTCAAGTTGAGAGTACATCATCACTTGGATTTGAGTTATGCCATCATCCCCACAAGAACCTCAAGGTATGTCTTCTACTCCACCCTCAATTGAAGGTACGTAATCTAGCCTACCTCAATTAAATATTGATAAAATTCCTAATGTTTAGATGTATGTACCTAGGAGAACACCACCTAGAATTTTGCGTAGAAAGCCAAAGTATTTGATTCATATTGATGAGGGTATCTTGTAGCACATGGAATGTAAGATTACAACACGCAGTTGTAGAAGATATGTTGATAAGATTTGAAAATTCTTCTTTGAAAGGCTAAATGAGATCGCAAGATGTCAACTATTTGTTAAAATGATGTGGGGTATAAAGTATAGAGACATCATGAAGACTTTTGGGTTGAGAACATCAAATGCATTGAGTGAAAACACTATTGTGAAGAATCTAATGGATGCATATGAGAGTGTGGGTAAGATATCACGCTCAAAGGATAGTAATGTCACACGACATGTCATTACATCGACTTTGGTAAGCAGTCAAACAAAGAGAGCTCATCTCATTAGAAAGACAAGTGAACAAATGAGAATTAGTATAATTTTTTATCAAAAGACATTCAAAGATGACAAATAATTGAGGGCACTGATTCAAATGAATTATGGTTATTCTCGGGGAGATTGCCACAAAAATATAAAAATTTTGTTGAAGCATTGAGAACACTAATTGAAGAGTATTGGAATAATAACACAAGACCATCTTTGAATCAAAGGGATGTGGTAAGAAGGAGAATCGGTAGTCAGAACCGTGAGCCATATCCAAAACATTTTTTGGATATGACTCAAACCCAATTTTTTTCGTAAATTTCAAAAGGATTATCCTCAAATTAGTATTTGTCAAAGATTTTTTGAAATTCTTAAACCTTTTTATGTCAAGATAAATCACACATGCACTACTTCTTGTTGTAGACTACATATTGAATTCTCTAACCATTATGATGTTATCATTTTATATGTTGTGATTTGCATACTAACGATGTTTTGCAAGATTGTGGTATAAAATCCCCACCAAAATCTTCAAGAGTGTTCTTATCAAAAAGTTTATGTGAAATAGAGGATGGCCAAATATTCTACAGGACAACATGCTTGGATGGTTCATGCGAGCATTGTGGTGGCTTGCAGCGTATGCCAATATGTCAACATATGGAAAACACATATGAGGTGGGACATAAACTAGTAGAGTTAAGGAAGTATAAAAAAATGGAATACGCTACAAAAGATGGGTCTCAAGGAAAAAGGTGTGATTTTGTTATTTAGAATATTCTAGTGTATTAGTTTATGTCCATGTTTCATGACAATATAGTGTATGAGTATGCAAGACATGCCCATAGAACCTGATGGTTGGACATGCAATTCAAGCTATGTAAGGACACCTTTCCAATTGGAAACATAGTATCAGTGATTGACTTTGCAGTGAACTACATTCTACAACCATAGCGTGAGGTGCAGTCACAGTATTACAACTCCAAACAAGTTTCAATATTTGTGCAAATAGCATTCATTCATGCAATTGATAGTACAAAGGACCAAAGGAAGGTATTGAGGGAGTATCATTTTTATATTAGTGATGATCACACACATTTTTGAGAGTTCATGCAAGGTTGATTCTAGATGTTCTACAATGATTTGGCTTAGAGGGGCATAGCATAGGGTCAGGATATTATATGGTTGGATAATTGTGTAGCACAGTTCAAGAACTCGTGCATGTTCTACTAGTTGAGCAGGATGCATGTTATTACAGGTGTACAGTATATGTGGAACTTTTGTGAGGTCAAGCATGGAAAGGGGGAGCATGATGGTGCAGGAGCATACGTGAAAAGAGCATTAGCACGAGAAGAGTTAAAGTATAAAGATAGTGCAAAGTTGATAGATGCAAGATCAATTGTTGAGTGGTGTAATGCTTCGATGGATCTAGGTAATGAAGGTATGTCTTTAGTTCATAGATATTTTTGGTTGATGGATGATACTAACATTGCGCCATTTGAGGATTGTTGTACACTAATAGGATCGAGTGAGCTACACTCTTTCCTTAGCTCAAATGCAGGATCATGGAGTATCGATACACTAAAGATGGCATGCTTTTGTTCTTCATGTACAATGCAATCCTAGAATGATTGTGAGTCATGGGAGTGGGTTGACAAATGGTTGACAAGTTATCTTAGCCCACTTCACACCTATCACCCTCCAACGACATTGGAACTAACATAGATGGAATCATCAGTCAACTTTGACCACGTCTCAGATCTAGTTCAACTAGGTAATATATTTGCTTGCTTAGTTTTTGAAATTCCATATTGCTATATTACTTTGTAGTGTATTCGTAATGTTGACTAATTTCAAAAGATTTGTTGCACATATCAATGCAGAGCAAGTTTATGTAGTTATTGAAAATGAAGACAACAAAGAGGGAACATATTGTTACTTGTGTCGTGTTGAGGCCAAAAAGAAATTAGAGGCCCATGTTATAGATGGAGAAAACATTGAATACCCTACAGGATCAGTTGTTGTTACTGGAATGTACCCACATAAGAGTGTTAAACATTGGTTATTTCAAGACTTTGACACGCATCATAAGATTCTTCATTACTCAAACCTTGTCGTGTCATCCAATGTTCATTTGACCAAATATGGGGGTAGACCTTTGAACAAGGTCTTGTGGAAGGTCTATGAGTTTGACCATGAGGCAATACTTGACACAATAAAGAGTAGAGTAGACCTAGATGGTTCATTGGATTAATTTCTAAGTATGCACATTAGTTCTTATTAATTTATACTTGTATGCACATTAATTTTTTTGATGCCAATGCTATCATCTTCTTTTACTTTTCCTATTTGTAAGTAACCTACTAAAAATTGATTGGTGTCCCCTTGCAGAAAATGTAGATTTATGAGCCATCCAAGAGAATCTCATCCAAAAAAGCAATACAACATCCTTATTTTGATGATCTTGACAAAGCTCAATCATGATTTTAAGCCATTACAAAAGTGTGTGCAAAGCTTGGTGAGGGAATTTCAAGTTATTCATTTGAAGTTAACCTTATCATGAGCAGCTATGATGTAGACATTATAAGAGCATCTCAAATTTCAAGTTAGTTTATTCATGAGAGGTGTGTGCAATAGGTATCTTGGAACTCCCAGTGAAAATGTATGATCAGGAGTGACTAAGTTGAGAGACTTGCATGCCTATCTGTAAGTGCCTTCCATCTATTTTTATTTCATTTCCATTTTGGATGCTCTTTCTTTTTCTCTTTTACTTTGTGTATTTGTAAGTAAACTACTAAAAATTGATTGGTCTCTTGTTGCAGAAAATGTTGATTTATGAGCCATCAAAAAGAAATCTCAGCCAAAATAGTAATGCAACATCCTTATTTTGATGATCTTGACAAATCTCAATTCTGATTTGAAGCCATTATAAAAGAGCATGTGAAGCTTAGTGAGAGAATATCAAGTTATTCAATTGAAGTTAACCTCATAATGAGCACCTATGATGTAGACATTTAAAGAGAATCTTGAATGTATGAGTGACATTGTAAAATATCTATGAGAATGAAGTACCTAAGGCATCGTAATGAGATTTACTCAAATATTGTAATTTTGGAGTTCATGTTTGGTGCAGGAGCACCTTGTTTTCTAAATGCCTTCAATAGGAAAATTCATAAAATTTGAATTTTAAAATGTAAACAATGTGAAAAAGGTCATGTGAAGGTCATATGTAATGTATTTAAAGTCTCAAAGAGGTCATTAGGTGATTAGAGGAGTAATATTGTACAAAAGTTGTCATTTGGTGTAAAAATGCAAAACTTGCATTAGTTGTACAATTGCAAAATTAGTAAATAAAGGATGATGTTTTCTCTATTTGCAACACTTTTCCTTTTTTTGTTTCAAGTTTTTGCAGATTGTACAATAGTTTATACTTTGATTGTTGATTATTTTTCTTCAAAGCAAGGAGTTAGGTAACTTTTGAAAGTACTTTGAAGTCTTTTAACTCAAATTTGAGGAAATAAGAACAATTTTACCACAACTAGTTTGTAACCCTCAAAATAGGGTTTTGAGAGTCCATTAAGTGATAAGATTGTCATTCCACCGATGTAGGGTTAAGTAGGTCGATGGAATGGATTGCAATTAGGTGTTTTTCAATTTGAATATGTAAGCAAGGGGTGTCAATCTTCACAAAACCTCAAATGAATGAGTTTCAAACAAAGTTTCAACCAACAACTCTCTATCTCTTCAATTTTCACCCTTCACTCTACCTTGTCTAGTAGGTCAGCAGATCCTAGTTTTAGACCTTTTTCTCACAAACTTCAGATTTCTAATAAAAATACAAAAAAATGCAAGGAAATAATGAATTTTATTGATCTTCTTCTAAGTACATGGTACATTTATGCTAGGCATGGTAAATTTATGCTAGGTATGGCCCTCTTTCTCACCCAAACATGCGGAATCGCTTCGAACTATGTTCAACCGACTTGATCCCTTAAGGGTCCAAAGTGAAAAAGGGAAGAAATATTTGACAGGGTATTACTCAGAAATTGTGTCACTTACGAAATATCTATCAAATTTTACGAGATCACGTTGGGCCCCTCTACAATAACCTCTCTCAATTTTTGTTATCTTCGAGTGATTTTTTGTGGTTTCTAGTTTTCACTTGATGGAAAAAGTGTTAAATGCAAGCAATGTAAAGTTGCAAAGTGGTGCAAATTTCATTCTGCAACTTGTGTGATGAAAAGGATTGTTCCAATGCATTTGAATAGGTGTATTTACGCTAGGCATGGTCCTCTTTCTCACCCAAACATGCGGAGTCGCTCTGAGCTACATTCAACCAGATTGATCCCTTAAGAGTTCAAAGAGCAAAATGGTTGAAAACTTTAGCATGTTGTTACTCGAATATCATGATGCTTAGAAAATTCTCGTCTAATCCTATTGGATCGTGTTGGGCCCCTCTACAAAAACCTCTCCCAGTTTTTGTTATCTTTGAGTGGTTTTTCCATGGTGACGAAATTTCACTTGGTGAAAAAGTTGTCAAATATAAGTAGTTGAAAGTTGCAAAGTGGTGCAAATTTTGCTCTGCAACTCGTGTGACTAAAAGGACTATTTCAATGCATCTGAATAGTTACATTTATGCTAGGCATGGTTCTCTTTCACACCCAAACACACGGAGTCACTCTGAGCTACGTTCAATCGGATCGATCCCTTAAGAGTCCAAAGTGCAAAATGGTTGTAAACTTCAGCAAGTTGTTACTCAAATATCGTGATGCTTAGAAAATTCTTGTTTGATCTTATGGGATTACATTGGGCCCCTCTACAAAAACCTCTCTCAGTTTTCACTATCTTGGAGTGGTTTTCCTATGGTGGCGGATTTTCACTTGGGAAAAAAGTTGTCAAATGTAAGTAGTTGAAAGTTGCAAAGTGGTGCAACTTTTGTTCTTCAACTTGTGTGACCAAACAGACTATTCCAACACATCTGATTAGGTACGTTTATGCTATGCATGGTCCTCTTTTGTACCTAAACATGTGAAATCGCTCTGATCTATGTTCAATCAGATCGATCCCTTAAGAGTCCAAAGTGCAAAATGGATGCAAACTTCACCATGTTGTTACTTGGATAACATGATGCTTAGAAACTTCCCATATAATCCTATGGGATTGTGTTGGAACCCTCTACAAAAACCTCTCTCGGTTTTCACTATCTCGCAGTGGTTTTCTCGTGGTGGCAGATTTTCACTTGGGGAAAAAGTTGTCAAATGCAAGTAGTTGAAAGTTACAAAGTGGTGCAACTTTCATTCTGCAACTCGTGTGACCAAACATACTATTCTAATACGTCTGAATAGGTACATTTATGCTAGGCATGGTCCTCTTTCACACCCAAACACGCGGAATCACTATGAGCTACGTTCAACCGGATCGATCCCTTAACAGTCCAAAGTTCAAAATGGTTGCAAACTTCAGCATGTTGTTACTCAAATACCGTGACACTTAGAAACTTCTCGTCTAATCCTATGGGATCGCATTGGCCCCCTTGCAAAAATATCTCTCGATTTTTGGTATTTTGGAGTGGTTTTCCCGTGGTGACAAATTTTCACTTGGGGAAAAAGTTATCAAATGCAAGTAGTTAAAAGTTGCAAAATGGTGCAACTTTTATTTTGCAACTCATGTGACCAAACAGACTATTCCAACACGTTTGAATAGGTATGTTTATGCTAGGAATAGTCCTTTTTTACACCCAAACACACAGAATCACTCTGAGCTACGTTCAACCGGATCGATCCCTTAAGAGTCCAAAGTGCAAAATGGTGCAAATTTCATTTTGCAACTCGTGTGACCAAACAGACTGTTCAAATGTGTCTGAATAGGTATTTTTACACTAGGCATGGTCCTTTTTTGCACCCAAACACGCAGAATCACTTTGAACTACGTTCAACCAGGTCGATCTCATAAGAGTCCAAAGTGCAAAATAGTGAAAACTTTAGCATGTTGTTACTCAGATACTGTGATGCTTAGAAAATTCTTGTCTGATCCTATGGGATTGCATTGGGTCTCTCTACAAAAACCTATCTCAATTTTTGTTATCTCAAAGTGGTTTTCCCATGGTGGTGGATCTTCACTTGGGGAAAAAGTTGTCAAATGCAAGTAGTTGAAAGTTGTAAAATGGTGCAACGTTTGTTTTGCAACTCATGTGACCAAACAAACTATTCCAAAGTGTATAAATAGGTATATTTATGCTAGGAATGGTCCTCTTTTTTACCTAAACACGCAGAATCACTTTGAACTACGTTCAACCCAATCGATCCCTTAAGAGTCCAAAGTGCAAAATGGTGCAAATTTTAGCATATTGTTACTTGAATACCATGATTCTTAAAAACTTATCATCTGATCCTATGGAATCGTGTTGGTCCCCTCTACAAAAAGCTCCCTCAATTTTTGTTATCTCAGAGTGGTTTTCCTGTGGTAGCGGATTTTCACTTGATGGAAAAAGTGTCAAATGCAAGAAGTGCAAAGTTGCAAAGTGGTGCAATTTTTATTTTTCAACTCGTGTGACCAAAAAGACTGTTCCAATCCATCTGAATAGGTATTTTTACACTAGGCATGGTCTTCTTTCGCACCCAAACATGGGGAATCACTATGAGCTATGTTCAACCAGATTGATCCCTTAAGAATCCAAAGTGAAAAATGCCTGCAAACTTCAACATGCTATTACTCGGATACCGTGATGCTTAGAAATTTCTTATTTGATCCTACAAGATTGCATTGGGTCCTCTACAAAAACCTCTCTCATTTTTCACTATCTCATAGTGGTTTTCTCGTGGTGGTAGATTTTCACTTGATAGAAAAAGTGTCAAATGCAAGCAGTGCAAAGTTGCAAAGTGGTGCAACTTTTGTTCTGCAACTCGTGTGACCAAACAAACTATTCCAACACATTTGAATAGGTATGTTTACGCTAGGAATGGTATTATTTCAATCCCAAACACGCGGAATCACTTTGAGCTACGTTCAACCCGATCGATCCCTTAAGAGTTCAAAATGCAAAATGACTGCAAACTTCAACATGTTACTCGAATGCCATGACACTTAAAAACTTCTCGTCTAATCCTATGGGATCGTGTTGAGCCCCTTTATAAAAAACTCTCATTTTTCGCTATCTCAAAGTGGTTTTCCCATGGTGGCGGATTTTCACTTGAGGAAAAAGTCAAATGTAAGTAGTTGAAAGTTGCAGAGTGGTGCAACTTTCATTCTGCAACTTGTGTGACCAAATGGATTGTTCGAACGCATCCAGATGGGTAAGTTTACACTAGGCATGGTCCTCTTTCACACTCAAACACACAGAATCGCTCTGAGCTATGTTCAACTATGTTGAGCCCTTAAGGGTCCAAAGTGCAAAAGGGAAGCAAACTTTGATAGGATATTACTCAAAAAACGTGATGCTTACAGACTCTTTATCTAAGCCTACGGGATCACATTGGACCCCTCTATAATAACCTCTTGATTTTTGTTATCTCAAAGTCATTTTCTTGTGATGCCCATTTTTCACTTCATGGAAAAAGTGTCAAATGCAAGTAGTCTAAAGTTGCAAAGTGGTGCAACTTTCGTTTTGAAATTTATGTAACCAAACAAACTACTCCAACATGTTATAATTGGTAGGTTTATGCTATGCATGGTCCTCTTTTGCACCCAAACACACGGAATTTCTCTAAGCTACATTGAACCAACTTGATCCCTTATGATGACATGCAAAACAATCAAAAAGAGAAACATACACACAACAGTTGAAAAGTTCGAGTATTCCACACAAAAAGTGTATGATCATTGGTGCAGAGCACCTTGTTCCTCTATTTGATGAAGACAATCTAGTTCAATGGTTTTACTCATTTTAATGTCAAATAAGGCCATGATAGGCCATTTTGTAATCTTGCTTTTAATTTTGAGTTAGTGTGGGGTCATTTGAGTCAATTATGTAAGTACGATAGGGAGTTCGAATAAGAAAATAGCATTGGTAAAAGAATTGGAAGAGATTACTAACGCTGCCCCTATTGAAAATTCAAAATTTAGGCCTTAAAAGCAAGGCTAGATGAGGTGAAAAGAATAAATTGCTTGAGAATAAGTTAAAATAGGTTGGAAATAGGGTGAGGTTGTGGAGTTTGATGTGTTCAAATGGTCTACAAGGACAAGAGAGGTCAAAAGTATGTTATGGAATGATGCCCTAGTTGGGAAAATAGAGGTTTGAGGGAGAAAAAGTGTGTAAAGTCAAGGGGCAACATAATTTGGTGGTCAATTAAGTTTGTGCAAGTAGAATGAAGAGTGTTGGAAGAGGTTTTGAGGTTGTATGACGTTTGGATATGGGGTTTTCAATAAACCCTAGTGAAATTTGAGAGAAGTGAGGGTTTAGAGGATATTGGGGTTAGAGGGTCAATCACGACCTAAAAATTATGGATTTTGTGGATTTGCAAATTGGTCAATGCTTCCCAATGGTTTTTTGCAATTGGAAGAGTGATTGATAGGGTGTTTCTTTGTTAACTAGACCTATTTGGGGGTCTATGACAATGTTGAGTCCATTTCTTATTTATGTTATAAATTATAACTTGCTTTCTCCTGAGTCTCTTTCGTATACAAGAAATAATATTGCAAAAAGTTGGCATATAAATCTTTCGACGTGTTTATATGGTGATGCATCAAGAACATAACAATTCATTTTGCACTATCAGGATTATGCTATGAAAATGTTTAAAGACTATTGAAGATAAATATTTATATGATAATGTGTCAAGAAGTTAACTACTTCATCTACTATGAATATTATGTTTTGCAAGTGTTGTGAAGATTATGTATCCTTTGCTTAATTGAGTTGTTCCAATCAAAGGATTAAATATATTGGAATATTTTTATGAATCATTTCATGGAACACCAATTGAAAACATGTTTTTTTCTTTTAGATAAAGTTTTATAGCATCAATCAATTAATATTCAAGACAAACCATGAAGGACAAGAATGATCAATGCTAGGGCTAACCAATTAATAAGTATACACGTGAATAAGTCAAGCATGTACATGTGAATAAGGGAAGTACAAGTACCCAAAAACACATAAGCCTTGAAGTATACACATGAATACATAGTATACACAAATTAATACAAATAAGTCACAAAGTATACATTGAAACACACATAAGTCACAAAGTATATACATAAGTTGTAAAGTATACACTTGAATACACATAACTCATCTATTGAACCATGAATTTTTAATGCAAATATGGACACCATAGATTAAAAATATTTGTATTAACCAAATAGCCATGTAGGCATACATCAATATATTTCGATATAAGTATGAAATATAGGTACAAAATAGCCATATAGGCTTACGAGAATGGCATATAGGTATACAATGTCAAATATATCCAATACAAAACATGTACAAAAATGTCATGTAGGCATACAAAAAAGGGCTTTGGAATCAAAAGTCATTGCTCTCCATGCTCTCGAATAAACTATTTCCCTTTGCTTATCGATCAGATGGCGATACATCTGTCACTCGTTTCTACTATGCTCGAGGAGTGCTCCTGTTGCTCCTCCTAGTGTTTAGTTTTTCGTGAAGTTTTATCTATTACAATAAGAAGTAAAGACATTAATATATATAAATTACATTATAAAAAATGATATATTTAACAAAATAATCACTTACCACCATCTGATGATCACTCTCTACGAGGGAAATATTCGTACGCCCAAGTTGAGGTGTGTTGAAGCCCTGTATAAACCATCCAAATAGAAATTAAACTACAAATCAATAATGGTTTGATTTTTCACTAACTAACATCTACAATAACAAATGTAAATTAAAATTTAGTAATTCACCTCATGCCTCCCTTATCAGAGCCATCGAGGATTCTATAGCAGATGAAACACCGTTCTCCATTGCCCTCGTCACATTCAAAGGTGTTTCCACTTGCAACATCTGAAAATAAAACAAAAACATATTCAATCACAAAAACTACAATAGCGATCCACGCCATGACTTATAATGTATGAGATAATGAACAAAATTTTGAGTACTTATTAAACTATATATTTTTGACTATCATGCTTACTATTTTCCCTATCCATATCTTGCTCGAAAGGACGTGTTTTTAGGATTTTACCCATAGCATCAAGCTAATGAACCATTAGATCAAATGCTTCCGTAGACATGTAAAATAATTGTGGTGGCATAGAGAAGGTAGTGAACTGTTTGAAAAAATGCCTCAAAGAAATGGGGCCTTGTGGTGATGGAATGCCATTACAAATAAATGGACGTCATGGCATTCCATCACCATAAGACTACATTTCTTTCGGGCATTTTTTCAAACAGTTCATTGCCTTCTCTATGGTATTATTGCTTAAACTATTATACTTTGATAGAAAATTTTCCAAGCATCCATAGTTTGTTGGAAAGCACCTATTTTAGGCTTTTAGCCACAGTAGCAAGGAAGTGAGTAGTTTGATAAAATGCTTTGGTACACATGTATGGAAAATGTAGTATTATAGAAAAGGTGGTGAGTTGTTTGAAGAAATGCGGTCTCATGGTGATGGAATATAGAAAAGGTGGTGAGCTATTTGAAGAAATGCCTCGAAAAAATGTGGTCTCATGGTGATGGAATGGCTTTGATAGAAATTTTTCCAAGCATCCATAGTTTTTTGGAAAGCACCTATTTTAGGCTTTTAGCCATAGTAGCAAGGAAGTGAGTAGTTTGATAAAATGCTTTAGTACACATGTAAGGAAAATGTAGTATTATAGAAAAGTTGGTGAGTTGTTTGAAGAAATGCCTCGAAGAAATGTGGTCTCATGGTGATGGAATGGAATTCCATCACCATGAGACCGCATTTATTCGACATTTTTTTTCAAACTACTAACTGCCTTGTCTATGCTATTGCTTACTATTATGCTTTGATAGAATTTTTCCAAGCATCCATAGTTTGTCGTGTAGGTGCACCTTTGCAAGCACATCCCTCCATGAGGAAAATTTAAGAGTTTGAATTAGTTAAGGTGTTTTGATGATGTAATAAGGCTTAAATAGCCATTTTGGAGGTTGTAATAGTCTTAGTTAGTTAATTTAGGCATAAAGTGCAAAATATTGACAAAGTTCTCAATTTCAAATGTTGTAAAAATGCAAAAAAGGTGTAAAGGCATGGAATGCCAAGGGTCAAAGTATTTTTAGAGGTTATTGAGTCATTGTAGGAATTTGGAAAGGTTGGGAAATTTTTAAAAATTATATGATCCATTGATGTAAGTTGTTGTTGTTGGAGATATTGAAGGAGAAAACTAATAAAATATCACTGTTATACTACTATTTTTCTGTGTTTTCCTCCAATATCTGCCAGTATATGGTTCCGTACAGGTGGTAGGTCATTTTTCATGCATGTGAATTGAAATATTTAGGTGTTGGCATCAATTTAAAACTATTTTGAGCGTTTGATATTGAGTTTCAAGCTTTTGGTGACATGATTCCTCTAGACGGTCAAAAAATAGGGGTTTAGTGGTTTGATTGCTTAAATGACTTGACAGGTCATTCCACCTTTTTGTACCCACTATTTCTTAGTGGAATGGACCTGAATAATGTAGGCGTATGTGTGGAAGATAGATATTAGGTTTGTGAAGGATATTTGGTGAGTTTCTCAACGTTGCCCTGTTGTAAAAACTAGTTTTAGACAATTTTTTTAAACCTGAGAAGCCAGGAGTGGTCAGTTGTGAGAAAGAGAGTATGAAACCCTAGTTAGAAAGGGTGAAAATAAGTGAAAAGTGAGAGGTTCATGAAGGAAGTGTCATAAAGACTTGAGGGAAGGATAAGAAAAGCATAAAACAAGCATGTGCAGACATGAAAAATTCTGATTGAGGTGGTTTTAAGCTTGTGAAAGGTCAGGGCACAAGAGTTTCAATAAGCCCTAATTGATTACAAAGAAAGTGAGGGTTTTATAAAAAGGGGTCTAAATGAGTGAGTGGAGACTTGAAAGTTGAATAATTTGAGGTTTTGTTGGTTTTATTTTGACTGTTTAGTGAGTTAAAGGTTTGGTTGTGTGTTTGGAGAGGTGTCTCTTTGAAAAATAGGCCTAATTGAGGCCCAATTCAGCGTTGAAAGCCAGGTTTAGAATCAATGATCCAAAGGAGTTGGTATTGATTTTTTGATATGTGAAAGTAGGCCATGATGGGTGCCTAATTTGGGGATTTTTTGACAATTTTTTTTGAGAAAATTAAAATTTTTGACAGGAAAAGTGGGTTGGCTAACCTAGTAGGAAGACTAGGTAGAAGTTTGATAACAAATGAAGAATTGAGTTTTTGAGTTGAAAATTGGATTGAATCCTTTTGAATGATGAAGTTAAGTTATTTGAATGCTCTGCATTGCATCAGTTTGTTGGAAAGCACATTTTTTAAGCTTTTAGCATAGTAGTGAGGAAATGAATTGTTTGATAAAATGCTTTGGTAGGCATGTATGAAAAATGTGGTAGCATAGAAAAGGCGGTGAGCTATTTGAAAAAGTGCCTCAAAGAAATTGGGTCTCATGGTGATGAGACCGTATTTCTTTGAGGCATTTTTTCAAAAAACTCATTGCCTTGTTTATGCTATTACTTACTATTATTCTTTCATATATTCCTTCCAAGCATCCATATGATAGACAAGGTAGTGAATTGTTTGAAAAAATGTCGAGTAGTAAAAAGTGGTCTCATGGAATGCCATGACAAGAAATGCAATTGGAAGCTACTCCTAGACTTATTATTTATGCTATGTGAAGTAATTGCATCATTGCTTATGTTGACTTTCTAAACAACTATATTGTAGTTGAAATTTTGTCACCTATCAACATCTAATTATTAGTTGTGGAATGTGAAGTAATGCTTTGAGTTTGAATGATGTGCAATGTAACATAATCAACAATATGAATATAAACTACACAAATCTATTAAGTACAATTCATTGGTTAAACTCTTTATTATATTACCTGTGTGTAGGTTTGAGTAAATCCACTAGCACTAGGAGGTTTTCCCTCGAAACCTCCAATATTAACCTATTCAACATCTAAAATCACATATTAAAATACCATTTGTAAAAAAATGCTATTAACATGTAATAAATTTATAATTGTTTACTAGTTACATACCCCGCCAATAGGTGTATTGCAAAAATAAGTAGGTGTAGAGCTGGTGTATCCAGTGTCAACACTGTGACCTTGCAATTTTATTAAAATCATAAAACTATATTAATTAATCTTGCATTTAAAAATTAAAAATTTAATAAATTAAATTCAATGAACATGCTAACTTTCACCTAAGTATCAATGCCATACGCCTCATGCAAAATTTCAGTTGCCCTTTCCATCTCCATAGTTGTAGATGGATCATGCATAACAGCCTCCTGAGTGTTAGTGTGGTCATATGAACAAGTCGCTTCACAAGATTGACACACATGGGTTCGAAGGCCACCAATCAAAGACTCCCCTAAATGGAGTTGTAGAATATGGCTAGTATGTTGGATGACACTCTGGGTCAAAGTGTTGATTGCCTGTAATGTCTCTACGTCAACACTCTCCTTCATGATAGAAGGCATAACAACGTGCTCATGAGGTGGCCTAGTGAGAACTCATCTCCCTTGCCGCGTAGGATCCGACTGTGCACCAGGTCTATCTTGAGCCGACCCCCCACCTCTCCCCTAGAAGTCCCTCATATCAAAATAATTTGGGATTTTGTTCAATATGAACTCACTGTATAGTTTCCTAAGGAAATACTGTAGGACTTCACAATTGTTGCACGGTGGGTAATCAAAAACCAAGTACCACCTATCATAAAAATAGTTCCTAATCTATTGGTGGTGGCACCAATGAATAGGAAACCTCTTCACATTGAGGGTAATATTTTTATTTGTGCGTGGGATCAGTGAATAATGAGCACAAATCACCTTTTGTAATTTTTAAATCCTTTACATCTTTATATGATAGTTTACCCGCATAATAAGCCCTAGCTGCCTACCTCCTATCTTGACATCTAGTTATTTGTTTGCTAATTGAATCTACATGTTTTAACATATCTTTCAATGAACTTGCTAGGGTCATTCTTTCCACAATTGAACCATTTGGATAACTCAACGTATTGATTAAATCCTCAATTTTTTTTTTGTTGTTCTCAATTTCACTCATTAAATTTTGTTGAGTGTCAGGAGGGTGTTGAGTGTTTGGTGGAGGAGGTTATTGTTGTGGTTGATTTTATTGTTGAGGATTTGGTTGCTCTACTTGTTGAGGATTTTGAGGGTTTGTAGGTTGATTTGCATCTCCTACAAATTCAAAAAATTAAATATCAAATACAACCTAAAACTAACAAATTCAAAATAAAAAGCAAACAATCCTTACCTCTCACACCTCCTTGTTGTTGTGGCACCATCATTGTGATGAAATAGCAACTGTTGATGAAGATTTTTTCAAAATACCCCCTCCTAGAACGCGAGTGCGAAAAATGGGGGTTTTGGATGCGGGCACAAGAAAAAGCACAGTTTAAATGTAATAATGAATGTGTTTCACTTTTTTTTTGGTTTTAACATGTCATAACATGAGTGCATTATAACACACTCACATTATGGGCTCTTTGTGGCCGAGCCTCAGGCTTGGCACACCAAGCCATAACGTGAGCACGTTATAATGCGCTTGCATTATAAATTTTCAAAACTTTTTTCTTAAAAGTGGCCACAAATTGGCTACCCATCTCCATGTACCCACCCAAAGCATATGGAAAACAAAGCAAATATGAATTAAACAAAGCTTAATTCAAACAAGATTAAGATCCCTAAACCCATTACTCATGAAATATGAAATGAAAGCCATGAATTCAATCAAATAAGCATTTAAGAGCCTTAGATGAATCCAAAACAATAAAATCTTACCATACCATGTAGAAGTTGTATTCGCATTGATGTTGAATTGCATTTGTATCAATACAAAGCCTCCATTATGCATTGTAAAAGCTTCAATGTGTGTAAAATGTTAAACTAGAATGTGATGGTAACTCATAATGTGCTTAAGAGGTAATTGTGTAGTCCTTTGCTTATGTAAATTCTAGATGATTTGTGAGAAGGTAGAAGGTTATTTTATAGATTTCCTATTTCGAGATGAGCAATCAAGAATCTTACAACAATACAAAATCATGATCAATAGTTAATAATTATTTAGAGGAAACAAATTGCTTAGTTAGCTTATGTGATCAATCCAATTAAAGATGTCAATTGCACAATTAGAGGAAATAGATTGCATAATCTATGGAATTAAGGAAATCAAGTTAAGTAGTTAACGGGATTGAAGAATTTAGATGGGTTAGTTGGGAAATGGATGAATCAGTTAGCCAATCAGAGTGAGCAATCAGCAGTCACGATTTTCTCAATCATAAAAGGGATGAGGATAATTAATTAATTGAATTAATTAATTAACATTTAGAGTTTGAATGTGCAAGTCATGTTTGACTTTAACAAATGAAGTTGTATTTGTTTGTTTGAACTTTTTGAATGATGTTTGAACAATTAATTAATTATTCATTTTTAGAAAGGTGGAAGTGATTTAATTAAACTATTAAATTTAATTGATTTAGGAGAATAGCTCGTATATTAGTGACATAATTAAATGATTGATGTTATTTAATTAATAAGGAGGAATAAAATTAGATAAATGATGAAATTGTGAATTAATTAAATAATTTAAAGATTATTCAATTAATAGAGGAAAATAGGGTTTTTGATGTAAATGATGTGAAATGCAATGATATTAATGATGATGATGTTGATAATGAAAAAATGTCATTTAGGATGTGTGATATGTGTTAGGTCATTTTTACATGTCTACATTTTTCCCCTCTTTGAGACAAAGTACTGGTTGCTTTGTTTCAAAGAATCTGATGTTAATATCAAGATTTGAAAAAAATTATATGCCCCAATATGCCCCAGTGGTCAACGGAAAGATAGTACAATGCTAGGTTGCCCCCTCGAAAGGTTGGCCGAAAAAATCATTTTTTGGGTCAAGCTCACAACAAAGTTTCATTATAGTTCAGATGTGTAGAGGTCAAAAAATTAGGTCACAAGGCCTTTGTTTATAATTTAGACGTTCCCAAGAGCTCCTAATTTTGACCTAGGAGGGTTTTCAAGGTAAAATATCAGGGTTTGGGGGGGGTTAAATGGTAAATTAGGTTGGTAAATTAGGTTGAAATTACCCCTCATTTTCACTCCTTGATTTGATAATTTCTTGCCTCTGTGAGATTTCCTTCTACAAATAGCAATTCATGATGCCTCAAGTTTTGGGAGTTCCACACAGGTCAAAGGCAATTAGAGTATACCAACAACCAGCTAGTGCGGGGGCTCCAATACACATGCCTTTAATTTTTTCTTTTGTCCTTTTTTGTCTTTGTAATTAATGTTCGAACCCATTTCAAGGCAATAGTGAACATTTAGGAAGTTTTTCACCATTGGCCTGATAGTGGCGCTATTGACCTTTTGGAAGGTCACTTTTGAAAATTTTAGCGCTATTTCTTATAACATGTGTGCGATTTCCAAATACTAGTGCTTTTGCAAATTATGAATTCCTTTTACAAATATTGGTGCTATTGATAAATTTTGGCGCTATTGCCAAAAATGTGTGTTATTGCCAAGAAAAGGTTCACTTTTGCTCCAAAATGACTGATTGGAAATGTTTAGTTTTAGTTTGAATTTCTTGAAAAGAACTTCGTGTTGTGCGTTGAATGGTTGGAGGTTGTCCTTAAGTCGTTGTCTATGCAATTAAAGATGTCAATTGCACAATTAGAGGAAATAGATTGCATAATCTATGGAATTAAGGAAATCAAGTTAAGTAGTTAATGGGATTGAAGAATTTAGATGGGTTAGTTGGGAAATGGATGAATCAGTTAGCCAATCAGAGTGAGCAATCAGCAGTCACGATTTTCTCAATCATAAAAGGGATGAGGATAATTAATTAATTGAATTAATTAATTAACATTTAGAGTTTGAATGTGCAAGTCATGTTTGACTTTAACAAATGAAGTTGTATTTGTTTGTTTGAACTTTTTGAATGATGTTTGAACAATTAATTAATTATTCATTTTTAGAAAGGTGGAAGTGATTTAATTAAACTATTAAATTTAATTGATTTAGGAGAATAGCTCGTATATTAGTGACATAATTAAATGATTGATGTTATTTAATTAATAAGGAGGAATAAAATTAGATAAATGATGAAATTGTGAATTAATTAAATAATTTAAAGATTATTCAATTAATAGAGGAAAATAGGGTTTTTGATGTAAATGATGTGAAATGCAATGATATTAATGATGATGATGTTGATAATGAAAAAATGTCATTTAGGATGTGTGATATGTGTTAGGTCATTTTTACATGTCTACATTTTTCCCCTCTTTGAGACAAAGTACTGGTTGCTTTGTTTCAAAGAATCTGATGTTAATATCAAGATTTGAAAAAAATTATATGCCCCACTATGCCCTGGTGGTCAACGGAAAGATAGTACAATGCTAGGTTTCCCCCTCGAAAGGTTGGCCAAAAAAATCATTTTTTGGGTCAAGCTCACAACAAAGTTTCATTATAGTTTAGATGTGTAGAGGTCAAAAAATTAGGCCACAAGGCCTTTGTTTATAATTCAGATGTTCCCAGGAGCCCCTAATTTTGACCTAGGAGGGTTTTCAAGGTAAAATATCAGGGTTTGGGGGGTTTAAATGGTAAATTAGGTTGAAATTACCCCTCATTTTCACTCCTTGATTTGATAATTTCTTGCCTCTGTGAGATTTCCTTATGCAAATAGCAATTCATGATGCCTCAAGTTTTGGGAGTTCCACACAGGTCAAAGGAAATTAGAGTATACCAACAGCCAGCTAGTGCAGGGGCTCCAATACATATGCCTTTAATTTTTTCTTTTGTCCTTTTTTGTCTTTGTAATTAATGTTCGAACCCATTTCAAGGCAATAGTGAACATTTAGGAAGTTTTTCACCATTGGCCCGATAGTGGCGCTATTGACCTTTTGGAAGGTCACTTTTGAAAATTTTAACGCTATTTCTTATAACATGTGTGCTATTTCCAAATACTAGTGCTTTTGCAAATTATGAATTCCTTTTCCAAATATTTGCACTATTTCCAAATATTGGTGCTATTGATAAATTTTGGCGCTATTGCCAAAAATGTGTGTTATTGCCTAGAAAAGGTTCACTTTTGCTCCAAAATGACTGATTGGAAATGTTTAGTTTTAGTTTGAATTTCTCGAAAAGAATTTCGTGTTGTGCATTGAATGGTTGTAGGTTGTCCTCAAGTCATAGTCTATGCAAGAGTGACATCCTTGGTTGATGGATGAGCTAATTGATTTTGATGATACACAGAGAGAATTTCTTGATACTGTGGGTTTATGTTATATCGCTCACTTGTTGCTTAGGGCTCATCAAGCCATGATGACTGCATTGGTGGAGAGGTGGCATTTCGAGACATATTCATTTCATTTGCCTATTGGGGAGTGTACCATTACTTTGGAGGATGTCTGAAGGATTATTAGGATCCCTATTCATGGTGAGCTCATTGAGTATGACATTTAGAGGGGTACCACAATGATAGAGATATTACTTGATTTGGAGGATATGCATGCTGTTGATTTTGAGATTGATTTGGGGTCTCCTTGTGATGGTATCAATCCTATGGTTCCCATGTTAGTAGGTATTATCATTGGACCTCTGATTTCTGATAGGAGGGCTAAGAGGTTCCCTATCAGTTGAGGCATTGTTACTGAGCAGATGATGGAGGAGGCCACAGTGTATGCTTAGGGTCAGTATGTGTTGGCCCACCTGTACAAAGATATGCATGAGGTCGTGTATTGAGCTAGTATTAGTATAATTGTTGGAGCTAGTTTGCTGCATTTTTTTGCCTAGGAGAGGGTTGCCATCACTCGACTAGAGGGTATGTGGGATATGGATGCATATGATCCTTATGCTTATCAGTATCATGACTATTTGCATTACACTCAGCCTAGTAGATTGTCTTATTGGAGGGCAGTTTTTGATGATGTTACAAATTTCACATGGCACCCATACAAGGATTGCAAGGCTTGGCCAAATGATCGGGATCAACCAATCTACTATAGGCAGACTCATTTCTTGATTGGTCACTCAGATTTCTTGCTTGAGAGATATTTACCAGAGAGGGTATTGAATAGTTTGGCGAGCTCTAGACATGGCCTGTCGATGATTATACAGCCATACTTGTATGCACTACATGGGAGGAGTCCACTTGGGGGGCTCGTAAGGATTCTGGTGTGGAAGTGACAACATTTAGAGCATTGAGAACTTTTCCATGGGGTTGGACAACTGGTCCTATGGATCCTGGGATGACTCTTGAGTTTGATGGTCGGTGGGCCCATCGCAGACCTATCATATTAACTATGCCTCCAAGAGGTCTAGTTTTGGGTGTACGTAGAGGAGGTTATGTTCAGTGCCAAGAGGATTGGAAACATCTTTGGATTACCCATGAGCAGTTGCTTCATGTTCAATATCAACAACATGATGGACAAAAACAAAATTAGCACTAGGTACCATAGGCTCCTGAGGGTCCTCCCCCTCAAGGGGATATAACAACTCAGTTAGCGTAGATGACAACAAATATAGATGTAGTTAGAGCAAAAAGTGATGTTGAGATTGCACGACAATAGGCCACTGAAGCACAAGTTTTGATCATGACTAGAGAGAGAGATACATTCAGAGTACAATGGGATATTCTCTGTTAGGAGAGAAATTCATTAAGAGAGGATTTCGCTACCAAGAGGCAACATAGGTTTACAACTGAGATATCTTTGGCCTCTACCATTCCCTTGCCACAGTATCAGGCCGAGTGAGATAGCCTCTTGCAATAAGTGACATATTATCAAACTTTGTATGAGGCATTTGTGCTAGGGGCTCAGAGATGTCCCTGGTTTGGTGAGCCAAGCACAACTATAGGTGCAGATTCGAGTGGGTAGGTTTCAAATGATCTCTAATCATGCCCTAGCCATCCCCTCATCATAGCGAGCATTAATCGAGATCTCCACCACCGACCGACCAGTAGAGTTGGTTTTGTTTATGATCTTTTATGTGTTGTATTAGAGACTTATGTAGACATTATTTTGTATATATATATTCATCATCCCAGATGAGGCCTCGTATATATGTATTTATTTCAATATTATTTGATGTTGTATCATACATGACATTTGATGATGACATTATCCATTTTTTATGATTGTATGATATACCATGTTTTGATTTAGCTTTATGACGTGTTATGAGATGTTTATATGTATGACCATGGATATTTATATCTGTCCAATGATGCTTTTGTATTTTTTTGATGTATGCATATGCTATGGATGAATGATTTATATATTTGTGTGATGAATGATGATATATTATGCATGTGATGGGTGATATCATTTTATTATGGTCATGATATGTACTAATGAATTTGTGGATGCATGATTTATGTGGTACTAATGATATTGTGATGCAGGATGGTGAACTATTAGTTAAAAGAAGTTTTTGATGATTTAGAGATGGATAGAAATTCGATGTTGTTAGTTACTGATGAGCGATTGATTTTGATCATGCTTGGGATAAATTCTTGATGTATTTACTCTTGCTCATTGGATGATGTAGAGAAATTGTTAATGTGATGAGTGATAGATAACTCTTGATCATTGTTTTCAACTTTTGAGGTTGAGATATTATCAATGTTGTCATTAGTGTTCAGACCTTGAATATTGTTTTCAATAGCTATTTATCCTTGATCAATAAGGTATTGGATGACTCTTTTGAGTGTAACACATTTTTATGCATCATGACCTGTTACTCCATGGTATTTACAATAGGTCTTATCATCATACCATGGGAACTTGATGCTAGGTTCACCACGTTGTGACGCTTTCAGAAGTGTGATAAGTTTTGCATTGACTAATTTGTTTAACACACCCTTAATTGGATCCCCTAAAGGAGTGTATTTACGTTCAGTAGTGTGGTTGGATTGTAAGGCTTGTTGTTGTAGAGATGGATTTTGAGATAGAATTTCCTGTTGGTCTTGAGATTGATGATCTTGATGATGTTGTAGTTGATGATTATGATGTGGATATGATTTGGGGGTTGATATTGTTGTTAGATTTGATTTTTATGTTGGGTGATTTGATTTTGATTTTGTTATCATTGATGTTGTTGATTCACTTGACAATGTGGAAATAGACTTTATTGTTGTTATGCATCAATGTTTTGATGATGTGGGAAGGGTTGTTGATGGGGATATTGAGGTGTTTATGGAATGATGTTTGTTTGTTGTTGATATGCAATTTCTTTACGTTGAACATGGTGTTGGTGATACGTCGTATTTTGATTTCCTTCAAGTTTCTAAATCTTTTTCTCAAGTTCATTTAGGGAAATTTGATGTTATAGAATTAGTCATTGATGGTGTTTTTGAAACCGTTGATGTTGTTGCAACACTACTTCTTGTTGTTGTGACTCTTGATAAGTTGGATTTTGATATGGATGAGGATTTTGATTGAAATTTTCCATGTGACAAGATGTGTTAAAATAATGATTAGGGGAATCAATAGTTGATACATCATTGATATTTGTGACATAAGATGTCCCCATGTTTGTATAGAGTGGAACTAGATTTGGGTAATAGATTGACATGTTTATGGTTGCGTGTTTGGGATTTTTTGATGCAAAACTTATAGTAGCGGTCTTTGTTTTGGTTTGTGACTAGTAACAAAGAGCTCAAAAGTAGTAAGTTTCGAAAAAAAGAGGTTTTATTTGTGTCAATAGCAGAAAATTTTTATGTGACAACTGTGGTAGATTCAACAAAAGTGACCTCTGTTGAAAGTTTTATGACTAGTGAACAGTGAATACAAAAGTAGTCGTCTTGATCAAAAGCAGTTGTTTTTAGCAATAGTGGATGTTTTGAGCAATAGCTAATGTTTTGTCAAAAGCAACTGTTTTAAGCAATTGCTACCATTTTTTCAAAAGCTATTATTTTAAGCAATTGCTACTATTTTAAGAAATTACTACTGTTTTAAGCAATTGCTACCAGTTTTAAGCAATTGCTACTATTTTAAGCAATTGCTACTATTTTTAAGCAATTTCTATTGTTTTAAGCAATTGCTATTGTTTTGTCAAAAGCTACTATTTTAAGCAATTGCTACCATTTTAAGCAATTGCTATTGTTTTGTCAAAAGCTACTGTTTTAAGCAATTGCCACTATTTTGTTTTCCAGTTTATGTTTTGGAAGTAGCTTTGGATAAATTTATAGATTTGATGGCTTTGTTTGATCTAATTTGAGATTTTGGCATGTGATATCATGCAACACAACAATCAAAAGTATTTGACCCTAAATGTCTACAACTTTAAGCATGTTTCTTTCCACAAAAGCTCAGAGTTTGTGGAAGTCGAAATGCTAAAGTCATAGTTTCCAATGTTTACTTTATCCTTAATGCGACTTGAAATATGAGCCTAAATGTAATATTCCAATCGTATACTGAAGTAAATTTTCCTAAGTTTTCACTATGCAAGTAAATAAACTATGTAACAAACCATTGCAATAAAAAAAATTCTTTTCTTTATTGAGAATATATGAAAAAAATGCCATCACAATATACAATAAGGATTCCATTTTAATATAATATTTTCGCTAATTACAATATTCCAAGAATGTACACAATTACATACATATCTCAACTGAGCTTCAAAGCATAAGATATAAATGGTCGAGGATCTGCCTTTCAAAACATTTGATTCTATCGCCTGTTGAGGAGGAGAAGCATCACTTAAGCACTTTTCTACCAAGCACAGACTCATATGCAGTCCCCCACACATCTATCATAGATAGATGGCCCTACCCTTCAACAAAGAGATTGGTTGAGTAACCTCGTACAACAAACCACATTGAGCTTAGAGTTGTGCCCTACATGACTAGAACTTGTATTCCCTACCATCTGTAACTATCATATACTACATAGATACGATGAATTGATAATGGAGCCAAAGGTAATCACACTACTTTGGCCAAAGTGTTCTCACTTAGTAATTTGAGTGAAGGTCAACATTCACTTACACTTTTAAAGCTCGTTTTGACTTAAGACCAATATATATTCTAGGCAAGGTAATCCCTCCCATGGATAAACTCTTACCCTAGGATTCCCTATCATTAATTCCATATACTTTAGGGAATATCTTCTCTTAAAGCAAATGTAAAAGTTCCCTCCCTTCATTGGACTCACAATCCTAGGAGTAACCCTCTAGCTAACTATTTATAATTAAATAACTCAACTACAAGCCACTCTTATGCTACAAACGTTTAAGTCATATCTAGTATGTAATACCTATGACAACATAGACCTCCTATTATGGAGTACATACAAGCATTGCACAAATAGTAAAAAATAGCTTCTATTTCCTTTTCAAATCAGTATTATTTCTTCCTAACTGCAACATTTACAAAAGACTGACCAAAGCATTCTTTAAACAATCATTCAAAGCTAATACAAATAAAGGAGAATTATCCTCATGCCTGTTAATGCTTTCCAATCAATTGACTACTAAGTAGCTTTCCCAAACAACAACTAGCTTGACCATAAATTTCCAAGAGACGTCACATTATACCACTAACACTCAAGTTGATTAAATACTTCACTCAATATAGTATTCTCTCTCAATTCTAATAGAACTCTCTCTCTCTCTCGGATATAACAGAATAAAGTAGATAATAATGCAAAGCAAATTTCTTGTAGAATGCATCCTCAATAAGTGAGTTTGCTCTACTATTTACAAAATGACAATGATACCTCACATCCTATAGATTAGGTAGGGGGGTTGACAATAATTACCATGCACAACCACTCACTTGACTTTAGCAAAAAGGTGGTGCATATATAAGAACTTACTTAGTTAATCAAAGCTACAAATCGACCTTGTTGATTGACATCAATAAGAGACTAATTCAAATCAACACATGATTGAAAAGGTGTAATTCAAATTTCTCATACAAAGAACATCTATAGTAAATAGGTTTCAAAGGTGGCACTAAGGTAAATAACTCTCTTTCCAACAATTGGCAGGGTTACATAACAATTGAATTAGTCAATATCAAATATGCAACACATACAATACATCGACTTAGTCTTGACATGATTCGACTTGCTTCATTTATTAGTTTGAATATTTTTATGACTTGTTGTTCACAATTCACATGCCTTTTAACAACTGTTTACATATGACACAATGATAAGGCAATAGGAGGTTTACCAAGTCGAAGATGATTCCATAAAAGGCATCAACCAAGTCTCTTATTCTATAGCGGCTTAATTTTGTGAGTTACTTTTGCAGATTACTTGCTCTTTAATGCATGGTCAACATGAGTAATAGTCAGCCTCTTTAAGTACATTCATAAGTTAAAGATATTCGTCCTATGATTTAGTTAATAAATTGGCCTATACTCATTATCAATGATAATCGACTTCAAAGCATATAAACAATCTTAAATATATAACATATATTACATATATACATACATATATATATACATATTTATGCATATTAACATACATATATATATATATATATCACATACCAATATGATAAATATACATTTGATATATGAATGAATACAAATTAGATGGCGTTCACATAATAATTATCATATATCAATTATGTATATATATATATATATATGCCTCTATGTACATGTATATGTATGTATACATATATCGATACATTTGTATGGGAACGTTCGTTTGCCACCATACACATATATCGATACGTATATACATATGGATATATGTATATACTTTATATGCATATATATATACACACATTCAATTCACACACCAAAGTAATACATCATTACTATTATATTGATAAGCACCTACATGCGATATATCTATACATATACATGTTATTAGATCCATTGGATAGTTCCATGTACATAAGCAACTCGTGCATGAGTGTGCATGTAGGTACATCTACCTGTTTACCCTCATGTACGTGTTCCTTCATGCATATGGTCTCTCATTGACATGCATGTGTGTACATATACATATTCCACATGTCTTACTTATCGATACAAGCATAGTAATAAGGAAAGAATTCACAAGCTTAAATAGATAACATAATTTAATAACACACTCGGTAGTAATCAAGACTCTTACAGTTAATGCAAACATATTAACTAAGGGTGACTTACCAACTTCCCACTTAATAACTTGACTCAATTATTCTACTATGGTGTGTGTAAACTCAGATAGTTTACGTTACTGGTTACTTGACCAAGACCTTCTCTCGAGTGATACTTCTCCTCCGCCTAGAGGAAATTGAACACATACCTGCATCCACTAACATATGCCCAAGGTAGTTAGCTATTCAACAAAATATGCACTGCACATATGCATCTACAAAGTTAGAATATCAAATCAATATCAATCTAATCACATATATGCATTTCTTCATATGATATTAAATGAGATAACATTCATTTATAATGTACTGATAACAAAGTGCAAGCACAATTTATTCACCTTTAGAATTCACATTTACCCTACATAGTAATAGTAAATAGTAACAACACAATCAGGGTGTAACACTAAATATTTGGAAACCTTCAAATATATTGTTTTAAGATATCCTTAAGGAGTGCAAATATAAGGGCTCTTTTCAAAGGATTCACACTAAGTCAAAAGGGTTTGAATTTTGAGAACCATGTTAAATGCTTGTTTTGATGTGTTCATTTTAATTCAAGCACAATGTTTGATGTTTCAAAGTAACTAAATAGATTTGGCAATTTTGTGAAGACAATTTACACCCTAGGGATAGACACTTCCTTCTAGGTGGGCTTACCTCATGCCCTAAAGGGATGATTTTACATGCAATGAATGGAGAGTATTTTAAGCTCAAGAATAAGTCGGACTTGGTAAGTAACTTATCAGAATCAAAATCTTGATGCACCACTTCAAAGAATGTTTTTGGCTGAAAAGGGGTGGCTTCTACAACATTGGTTCTTAGTCATGTTTTAAATATTTTTAGTAGTGTCTATACATGCGGTGATTCACTCAATTAAGAGGTCTCCCAACCCCTAATAGAAAGGGGTTTTACATATCTCATGGATATTGAGGGAGACTTTCGCTAGTATAGAACATTTGCACCAGGTGGCTGATGACTTTCGTCACATCCATAGTTATTTAGCTAGTGGACCAAAATAAAAGTCCTGCTTGGGTTGGTCCCTCTCACAAATTAGGAGGCAAGCCCTCCAAAGGTATACTTTGAAATGTAAACAAAGTGCAAAATTTGAGATGCTTTCGTCACCCAAGATCACTAAAAGGCGCGAGGGGAGAGGATAAACACCTAGTTTTCCAAACACAAAATACATAGTATACACTTCATTGCAATGTTCATTTTAAGCCTCAAAAAAAGAAAAAAAAAGTAAAATACAATGAAATGAAAGTGTGTACAAGATAGCAATTTGTTCTTTTTATGTGCACCAATTTCAAATCTTTTAAGACTTCATGAAATATCACAATGTACATCTAAAACAGATTTGTTCATTTTTAAGCAACAATTGAAGTGTTTCTAAAGCCGTGTCTTCATAGTCAACAAAATAAAATCGTGTGTTTTCGTCAACATATTGAAATCATTTGGTCAAACACAAACATTTTTTAGAGCACCAAAAGGAATTGTTTGTTCTAATCTAGAATGCTTTGAAAAAATCCTTTTTAGAGCACCAAGATGAAAGCATGTGGATTTGTGGGGTTCTTTTGATAGCACCAATTGAAATTTCCTAAGTTAGAAAGCTTCTGAAAGTTCTTTTTAAGCACTAATTGAGATTTTCCTAAGTTAGAAAGCTTATGAAAGTTCTTTTTAAAACACCAATTGAAAGCATGTGATTTGTGCAATTCATTTTATAGCACCAATTGAAAAGTTTTCATAAGCTAGAAAGCTTATGAAAGTTCTTTTTAAAGCACCAATTGAAAGCATGTTTGTGGGATTCATTTCATAGCACCAATTGAAAAGTTTTCCTAAGCTAGAAAGCTTCTAAAAATTCTTTTTAAGCACCAAATTAAGATTTTCCTAAATTAGAAATCTTTTGAAAACTATTTTTAAGCACCAAATTGAGATTTTCCTAAGCTAGAAAGTTTCTGAAAATTCTTTTTAAGAGCACCAATTGAAAGCGTTTGGTTTGTGGGATTCATTTTAGGCACCAAATTTAAAGTTTTCTAAACTATGAAAGCTTCTAAAAAACTTTGACTTGGATCATTCGCCTTCTCTGCAATAAACATGTTAGTTGTTTTCTTCATGTAACGTGTACCATATCTTGCAAGATCTGCATAAACAACGTTAGCACCATTCAAACATCCAAATCAAGCAACTATTAATGTTAGAAATTGAAAAACTTCTTTTCAAATTTTGGATAAAAAAAAGAGCAAAAGCAAAAATTTAAATCAAAAGCGGTATTGTTATTTTAGAAAATGCGGTTAGAAAAGTCAAAAGCGGCACAAAAATGCAACTACGGTCCAAATGTCAAAAGCACACCATAAATGCAACCACATACCTTGTTTTTGTCAATAGTGCACCAAATGTCAAAAGCGGTTAGTTTTAGTGCAACTGCAGCCAAAAAAAGTCAACTGCAATAAAATCGTGAAATTTTTTCTTGTAGCTTTTACATGAAAAATTTGTAATTACATTTCCGAAACCTACAACTTCAAAATTCACTCATAAAATGGTTATTGCTAAGGATTGAGGACCCATCGAGCATGCTAGAATGTGTAAGGGGGAAATCGATGGTATCAAATGAGATAAATGAATTTAATTGAAACTAATATAACTAAAAAAAAACCAAGATTTATGCCCATTACTCACAAAATGAAACTACACAATTAGTGAATTCAAGAATGTAATTGAAAGAAAACAATAATAATGAACTCAAAAATAAGGTAGCTTTACCATCTTGTGTCGAAGTGTGTTCACAAAGATGTTGGGTTGTTCATATCAATGTGAAGCCTCCATTGTACGTGCAAAAGCTTGAAGATCGTGCGTGTGTTGATCAAAGATATGTGTAATGCTTTGTCAAAATGTTGATTAAGATGCTTGCATTACTTTGTCATGCAAGTGATATTGATTCTCCGATCATTTTTAAGGAAGGACGGTTGTTATATAGATTTTGTGTTTCAAAATGAACGCTCAAGATCACATAGTAGAATATCTTAATCAATGGTTCAAAACCATTGTGAGGATTTAGATGGGAATAATCAGTGCAAATTGATTACGTAATTAGTGTGATTGAAGAAATCATTTTGAGTGTTTAGTGGGATTGAGGAAATAGATTGAATAATCTGTGGAATTGAAGAATAAATTGATTTGTTAGGAAATAGATGGATCAGTCAGAGAGAGTCAGCAATCGGGGGATTGTAATTCGCTCAATCATGAAAGTGGGTGAGGATAATTAATTAATTAATCTTTTTGAGTTGAACATGCAAATCAAGTTTGATTTTTGCAAACAAAGTTGTATTTGTTTGATTTGACCTTTTTGATGATGTTTTGAATAATTTATTCAATTATTCAAGTTTAGGGGAAAGTGATTTAATTAAACTATTATGTTTTAATAATTTAATTGATTTAGGGGAATAGGGTTAATTAGAGACATAATTAAATAATTGATGATATTTAATTAATCAAGAGGAATAAAGTTAGATTAGGACTTTATTAAATAAATGAAATTTATTTAATTGTTCGAAAATAATGAAAAAGTGAATTAATTAAATAATGTAATATTATTCAATTAATAGAGAAAATTAGGGTTTTTGATGCATCTGAAGTGAAATATAGTGATATTCGATGATAATGATGCCAATGATGAGAAAATTTCATTTAGGATGTGCGATAAGTGTTAGGCCTTGATCTTATATGTCTACAATGACAAGTAATTTCCTTTACGTCATGTCTTTTGGATATAAATAAGGATAACACATTTTGGTTTGGGTCTAAGATCTTAAATGCTTATATGCCTAAATGAACTAAAAATAAATAAATTACTCCTTTCCTAATGAGCTAGGGTAAAAAAATATAAATAAGTAATAGTAATCAAATTACCACAAATAAGAGAGGAGTTTGGAAACTGAAAGGAAATATGCATCCAACCAAGATAATTTCCACATAACCCAAATAGAGAAAATCTATGCAAACAAGTATTCAAAATCCATATACAGAAGAATATATAACATACCATCAAAGATGACACAATAGATACCTTGGGAAAATCCTCAAGAGGGAAAAACCTAACCTCCAAAAGTATCCATCACTCGTGTATTTTTCAACAATAAAGATTATAATACATCTTCAAAATCTCCATGAATACCCTTGAAAAATCAAGCCCTCTATAAGCTCTCCATGTGAACAAACATGTAACCACACATCCCATACCACACTTCAAACCTTGCAAATGCTAACAAGAGATTCTCTCAAGCCCTTAGCCAAAATGACCAATTAGCCAACAAGCCAACCTTAGACAACTATCCATGCACACTTTCTTTTATAGACATAAGCTCACACAAAACCACTAAGTGGTATTACATAAAACCATGTGACTAATACCATGAGATTGTAAAATCATTAACCCCCACATTTACTTTTTGCTACTAAGCTTTCTCAACATTAAATATTTTTGCAATGTGCAACCCCACATTAAATACTTAATCACAATGTTACATACGACACATATAGTGGCCCCAAGAATGCTAACCCATGTGATGCACACATCCTTGGATCTCCTAGATGCACCAAAAATAATAAGATATTATATTATAACATTATGCAAGGAAGATGGGCTCTCCATGTAAAGGGTACAACACCCTGTAAATGTTGCTTATATAATAAAAAAACATTATGCAAGGTGGGCAACACACCTTTTTCTAACATAAACATGTAATTGATTAGTTTTGATATAGAAATAAGGTAACAAAAGTAAATACATTCCTAAAAAACCTAAAAATGATTCTTTTTAAATAATGAATGTGTGATGATGTGGTTCTTTTTAGTTGTTTGCTTTAGTTTTATGTGTTCATTTTTAATATTTCTTCATAATTTAAAACCCAATAAATAGGCATGGAGTTTAACTTGTGGTCCAAATATTATTTCAAGTGTGAAAAGAAAAGAAAAGTACAAACTAGTTTAAAACACCAAAATGACAAATATGTTAAAATAAATGTACATTTTTTGGCTTAATACACAATGAGGTTGGGTTGAAAATCAAGTCTCAAGAGAATGTGAACCAAAATTTGTGAAATTTGGAGTTGTACACTTGCCTACAAGGGGAGTGCACCCATCAAGGAAGAGATGCCCAACATTGAAGAAAAGCACAATAGGAGGGATGATTTAAGACCTAATACTAATTATTTGATAGTATGGAAACCTATCATGATAGAGAACACATCATGGAGTAAAATTACAAATTAGGTGTCAAATTGATAAAAAAATACACAATGAGAATGAGGAAATTATAAACTAGGAAAAATACACCTAGAAATTGACTTAGTGACCATTGAAGCTAGAATCAAGATTCCATTTCGAGCTTGCATACTAAATTTTATGAAATTATGAGTCGTTTACCCCCACGGAGAAGTCCTAAGGCTCAAAATGACACAATTTTCTAGGGCCACTTAGGAGAAAGTTTCTCCATCTAGGGGTGGTGGTCACTAAGCTTGAAGAGATTTGATGGTTGAGATTTTAGGAACTTGGAGGTGGTTTTTGCATTAGAATTGGGATGCATGATTTCATTAAATAGTTTGATTAAGGGATAAAAAGTTGGCAAGGTGAAGGAGTAAGGGGGTCATGCAAAGAGGAAAGACAATTAGTACTAGGGGTTAAGATAAAATAAATAATAAATAAAAAAGGGTCAAACACATAAAAGGGGATAAAATGATACATGCACACTAGGACTTAAGCTAGTTAAGATAAGAAATGGGACCTAAAACACATATGCAACAAAGAAACTAAAATGCAAGTAAATATAATAAATAAAGTGCACAATATGCAAATTTTAACCTTGGTGCTGGAGAAGAGGATTTATTGATTTGATTATGATAGAGGATTTTAACTTGATAACTAAAATTAGATTTAAGATGGATAGATTGATATATCGTGCTTTGTGAGATATGAAATTGTGTACAAACTTGGGTTAAATCCACACTCATAGTTCTAATATGATATTTATGATTTTGACCTTATTGTGTGGCCCTAAACTCGAGGTCTCCAAATCTTTGATACTTGTAACAAAGTTTCACTTATATGTGCACCTGCATGTAGAATAATTGGCATTGTTGAAGAAAATTGTCAAAGCTTACTAAGCTAGGGTATGGAAGTGCACTAACTCCCCCCTTGTGCCTTAGACAAACCCCTTTGACCATCTCAATGATTTTGATGTATAATTTGGAAGATACAACAATCAAGAAATGGAACAAACGTCTAAATGACTAACAAAGATTTTATTACGATGAATTTAAATGCTTGAGACTTAATACAATGAAGTGTTAAGAGTGACCTAATGTAAGAATCAAGGTTTTAACATTTACTTATGCAAGGGCTAAAGTAGTTGATGCAAAACACTAAATAATGACTGCTAATTAGCCCTTTTGATAGATACATGTGAGGGGTTTTCATGATAATGGATGATGAAAATGACCTAGGGATGGTATCCTTATGTACAATTTGTAGGCACACAATTTGAATATGCTGACATGAGTTAGAAAATAAGACTACTTAGAATCGAATTAGCTTAAGACTATTTGTGAAGACTGAACTAAACCTCAACTAAGAGAAACAAAAAAAATAAAATAAAATATTTTTGAATCACAAATTGATGTAAAATGAAGGAAAATAAATTAAGGATGTGAACATTTCACCCGAAGAGAACATTAACATCCGGCTTCTTAGGATAAATAAACCCGGGTTCTACCTTAGGTTGAGGGTGAGGGTTCGAACTTTCCACCGATGAAACCCTAAAATCTCTGAGCTCTTTTATATTTGAAACCCTAATCTGCCCCAGAATTCTGGAATCTTTGTCGTGGGGGTTGGGATAATCTGTGCGAGAGGAGGCATCATGCAGAACGAAGAAGGACAGAACGTCGATCTTTACATCCCCAGAAAATGGTAAGTTCTAATCTTCTTTCATATTTAAAATCAGCCTTTGTCTGATGACAACCATTAAATTATGTGACGCGGGGAGAATTGAACCGGTGGGCATATTTGTTTGGTATGTTACAGCTCTGCAACGAACCGACTGATAACATCAAAGGACCATGCTTCCGTTCAAATTAACGTTGGACATCTGGACGAAAATGGCATATACACGGGCCAGTTCACAACATTTGCTCTCTGCGGATTTGTTCGGCAACAGGTTTCTACCACTTTCATTCTAATTGACTCGATGTTTTTCCATGGGCAGCTGTTTATGCTAATTAATTTCATTGGGTGGGTTTTTTCATTTGGTTTATAAAATCTTGATCACTTTATGGCGGTGCAAATTCTCAGCCCCACGCCGATTGTAGTTTGGATAAGATTCAACATTTTAGGGTTATACACTATTGGTGTAATGTTTTCCACTGTAAAAAATGTCTTTTTTCGTTCATCTTCGAATAGTTAAATGTTGCATACTCGTGATGACATGATTTTCTTTCTTTTTAGCTTGTTTCCGCTGATGGTTGAGCAATTGAGTGTTACTAATTGTCATTTGCAACTGTGCTTTCTTCTTTGTTCTCAGGGAGAGGCTGACAGTGCTTTGGATAGGCTGTGGCATAAGAAGAAATCAGAAATTGGACAGTAATTTCCTATGATAAATGCGAACTTTTAGTATTGTATTTTTAATGTTCTGGATAAATAATATAATTTTAAATTGGAATATGGCGACTTTCATGTAATGGAAACGATTTGGGGTTTTAAGTGATTTTAGATTTCCATAGCTAAACAGTTTCTCATTGCCAATGTTTTGAGACTTCTTCGAGATCTCCTTTAGGGAAATTTTAGAGGATGGTTTTTTGTTTACTAGGAATGGATGCTCATTTGTGGATTTTTGTTCGATCCTGTTTCTCAAAAAAGTTAAAAAAGTCTTAAAACTGCGTTATAATTGAGCACTCTACATTCCATTCGGTTTTCGTATTCGTAATGCGTATTATTGGTTTTGACTTTAGTGGTAACTCTAAGTGATGTGTAGGACGGCAATGTTTCTTTGTGTTTCTGGTGGAATGCATTTATCAGGTTTTGGGATTTGGTTGTTCTAGTGCTTTTGTATTGGTCTGATGGTTATATCAACTGAAAAGAAGTAGTGCACGAATTTGCCGAGTTTGTTCTTGTAGTACAATATGTAAGGAAGTTAAGAAAGAATGAAATTGAAGTGGTGTTAATAACAAATCTAACAGAACATATTGTTTTTCGGAATGGAAGTAATATATGCAATATTTGTATTTAAGCCTTACTGAGAACATCAATATACTGCTGATACCTGTATACATGACTGTTTAGTACATCCAGATCTAAGTTACATTGGGGCAATCAACAGAGAGGTTTGTGAGGGTATGCTAATGCTTTTTACTGAACTAAACTTTTAGGATATTGTCTGAAATCTTTCTTCCTTCCTCGATTCTTCAAGATTAGGCTTTTAATTGTTGACACATATCTGTCTTCTATGTTTTCCTGCAAGTTTTTGCATCTTTAACAATAGGAAAAAGAGAGTAGAAACTTATTGATGAATACAGAGAGCACAGATAATAGTCAAAGTTTAGGCTTTTAATTGTTAACACATATCTGTCTTCTATGTTTTCCTGCAAGTTTTTGCATCTTTAACAACAGGAAAAAGAGAGTAGAAACTTATTGATGAATACAGAGAGCACAGATAATAGTCGAAGTTTATGGGTCAGCCTCAAATCCTTCTTGCTAATTGAAATGGTTTTTATATCCCGAGTACTTAAGATCTTCCTGAATGGTGAATCATTTTTTCAATGGTGCTTGTAAAAATCATTCACCTTGAATGTTTTGGAGTTTTGTAAAATTCCCTTAAACCAATTTGAGCATTGAACCGAAAGAACATGCAACAAGATTTAGCAGAGTTTGTGTTTGCAAAATGTTACAAGTAGAACTGGCAATGCTTTTTATGTGCTGTAGCTTTTAGAACTACCGTGGTTTGTTAACTATTCAAGTTTCTATTTAGTATTTTTTAAGAATATTTTTTGTGGAGTTTTTACTGTTTTAAACCCGGTGATTGCATTCCATTTACACCATTGGTAGACAAGAGCTACATAATCCATCAGGTTGAATGCAACCATTTTCTGCCATGTTTAATCATATTCCCAATGGTGCTTGTAAAAATCATTCACCTTGAATGTTCTGGAGTCCATGTAAAATTGAAAATTCCCTTAGACCAATTTGAGCTTTGAACTGAGAGAACATGCAACAAGATTTAGGAGAGTTTGTGATTTCAAAGTATTAATAGTAGAACTGGCAATGCTTTTTTATGTGCTCTAGCTTTTAGAACTACTGTGTCAACTATTCAGGTTTCTATTTAATATTTTTAAGAATATTATTTGTGGAGTTTTTACTGTTTTAAACCCGGTGATTGCATTCCATTTGCACCATTGGTATGCCATATAAATAGAATGCTACTGTGCTGTAAATGATCACTTGTCTTACCTAAAGTCTTTGCAGTTAAAAATGACTTTGAAATGCAGTTCTCAAATTTGACATGCTTTGAGTCGGCATTTTTTTTACTTTTCATTTAGGGTTGACATGCATTAGCAAAGAACAGAATTGTAGGGACCTGGTGCTGTATGCAACAAGGAGAGAGATGGACAGATCTTACAGTGTGTAAGCCAACCCTATAAGCTGAATTCAGAAAATCCTTTCAATTGTTGATGTCTGCATATCTCAGGGATTAATATTTCCCCATGGAAGTATAAATTATTAAATTATAAACTTCAAAACTCATGGTCAGCTGGATTTTTAATTTTTAGCTTACAACAATTGATGTAACTCTTTGCTTGTCATGTCTGGTTTTTTGACACTAACGTAGAAGAGGGGAGTGCTGCCTTCTGTGTGATTTCAAAAGTCACTCACCTTGGTGCTTTGGAGTTGCTCCAAAATGTCCAGTGAACCTATTTGACTTCGAGGGGGAGGGTTTCTGATTGAATAATTGTTGGGTTGATGTGGCGATGGTCCCTTCTTCCTTGCTGTCCCTTAGTGTTACCTGTTTGAGGGTCTATTTTTACAAATATTACATTTGGCAAGATTTTCTTGTATAAAACCTGGGTAATTGATTTCCATCTTCACTTTTGCCACACCATGTTAATGCTTTGTCAAAAGAATGCTATGGTGGAAATGGTCATTTCTTACCTATAGTTTTAACTCTTTGCAATTATCAAATTTACTTCTTTGAGGTAGCATTCTCTACAACTTTCAATTAGTGTTGATGCACCTTACAAGAAAAGAATTGCAGGAACCCCTTGTTGAATACAACGAGTGTTGAGATGGAGAGGTTTGAACAGATTTCTTCTTTATCAATTGAGGGATCCAAAGTCCTAAATAGGCAAAATATATGGATAGATGTGTCTGTGATAGACATGCGTCTATATAATAGATGTTTAGAGATTGTGATGAAACAGTGTTTTGTTTACAACACTTCCTCCAAACTTTATTTCATCATATAAAACAACAAGATGAAACTTCAATATGCTTTGCACAAGTGAGGAATATTAGATTCGTTGTTATATTCAACACTTCGCTTATGTTTGTTCCTTATAGTTGTTAGTATTGCATTGTGCTTGTCAATTGAGCCATAAGACTTATGCTTTGTTTTGAACATTCTCTTACAATTAATGCCTTCTTCACCACCAGGAAAAGATACCAACTTCTGTTTTTGGTAATGATGAATTGAATCCAACTCCTGATTCACAGCAGTTTGTTATATTTCTTCTTTTAATGCAATTGGCATGAGCATTTAGTGCAATTGTCAGCAATGCCTAGTTGTCCTCATCGTTCTGCAATCTATTTGGCATTTTCCTTGCTTCTTCTAATCTCTTTAGAGAATATTAGATTGTGGAGTGGACTATGTGCATCTGGAATTTGGTTCATCAATTTCCTTTCTTTCTTCTATTGATTTAATAGTGCGTTCATTGAGTATAATGATGCATCATTGTCAGTTTTCTCTTTTTTGGCAAATCAACATGGCAAACATTTGGAAAGTGACACCCTTCCTTATAAAATTCATCTCTAGAGATTGGAAATTTGTTTACCTTGGGATTGTACAATCAATGGGCTTTACTAGAGTCTTCATATGCACCGAGCATTTTTCACTCTTAGCATTGAATTTCTTTCTATTTTCTTTTAGAATGTGTATAGGCAATTGCTTCCAAAGATTCTCAAATGTCTAACTAAAGGATTCTTACCCAACCATACCTCTTTTGGAGACATTACTTTTCAAGCATTTAGTCAAACTGTAATTGATCGAATAAGCTGCTGTATGGTTTCTTTGCCTTGATCATTGTTTTAGTTTTTCCTTGAAGTGACCTATTGATTCTTTTAACTACTCTACTTTGTTGACGGTTTTTAAGAGATGCTTTCTAATCATTTAGTCAAACTCTAATTGATCAAATAGGATGCTGTATGAACTGCTCTTACACATAATTTATTTGTAATAATAGACTGCCGTATGAATTGTTTCTCCACATAATTTACTTGTAAGTTTAGCCTTGAGCATCGATATAGCTCTTGAAGTGTTCTACAGATTCTTTTAGTTTCTCTAGTTTGTTGTGGAGTATATGGAGTTGAGAATTGCCTTTTAGTACCCTTTTATTTGCAAAATATGACATATCCCCCCTGACCCCTTGTATTTGATATGAATATTTTAGTCTTTTTATTACTTTCATTCTCAGCTTGGTGTACAAACTTTTTGAAAACGTCAAATGCTCTAGACTTGTTCTTCATAAGGTAAACCCAAATCCTTTGAGTGGAAGTCATTAATGAATGCCATGAAAAATTGAGAAAACCCATACCCTTTGAGTGGGAGTGTCATTAATGAATGCCATGAAAAATTGAGATAGCCCTATGGAAACTATCGACAGTGGTACACAAAGGTCAGAATGAACAAACTCTTAAACTTTATGGAAGCTGTTCAGGGTTTTCTAGAATCTACTTTTCTTTATGATATTTTCTCTAACACAGGCTTACCATAAACGCTTATTTGTGGTGATGGGTGAAATATCATATGCTATCATTTTGATTGAACATATCTTGGTATCTTAGTACAACTCGAGGTTAATGTGGCAAAGCCTTTTATGTCACAACAGTTGTTATCTTGAAGCAATGCCTTGAAACTAAAGCTTTAGAAGAGTTTATCCTCAAGTAAATAATCCTATCATATATCTATTACGTTAATTTGCTTTTTCAGATATTATACAATATCCTGTACGAAAATGATTTAAATGTTTTCAGCAATGATCTAGTTGACTAAGATTAGATTGCTTATAGTCTTGGAACATGTACATTATTACATGTTTTAGTTTGAGATGGAACATTGAGAGGAGCTCTGCCAATTCTTTCTACATATAGTTGAGAATCTTCTCCCAATGTTATAGTGTGTTTTGGTTATTTTGTTACATTTCTCAAGTTATAGTGCTCGAATTGATGATCTCCAACACCATCGTTTTTGACATATTTGTAAGCATTTGCTGAAACTTGTGACATTCAATATCATCTTCAATATCGCATCAACCATCACACTTCCTTGTTTGCCTTTGTTCATATACTTCTTGAAGCATTGGCACTTAGAAAGACCAAGATGATTGCAATAACAAACCATTTCTGTCTCTTACTCAATGTATTCCACAATGGGTCGCTTTGCTATTGAGACTTTTTAACCATTTCTTTCTCTTACTCAATATTTTACACAATGGGTCGCTTTGCTATTGACACTTTTTACCCTTGAACTTAGAATTACAGACATTTGCTCCTTCAACCTCATCTTAATAGAGCATTTAATGTTGTAATGATAAACCCTCCAAATCATTGAATTTCAAGGTTGCCAAATTTGCATTCAATGAGTGTAGCCTTGAAATTCTCAAATGACTTTGGCAAACTGCTAAGAGTTACAGAGATGCAAGCTTTGTTAGCAATAGTCTCATGTGTACTAATGAGATTCTTAAAAATATCATTGAGCCTTAAGAGATGCTCAATTATTGATTTGTCAATTCTTAGATTGTATGAATGAGTCGGAGCATGCATGCCATTGCATCATTCTTGTGCTCAAAGATTGTGGTGATTGCATCCAAAGCTTCTTTAGATGTGGATGCATTTCTACATTTTCAATGAATGTACATTGATAGATGTGATTCCTTGTAAAATTCTTGTTGTAGAGAGCATCAACAATAGAGGTGAGTTTTGACAATAGAAAAATGTTTTTCATCCAATGATGCCATTCTCCATAGCTGCTAGTACTTGTCAACTTAATGGAGATAGTACCCAATATTTTATTTGCCATTGTGCAAATTTTTCTAAAAAAATGCTAGCATACAAAAATTATTAAAACAAGCCTTATAATCTTTGCAAAAGATCCTCTTTGTTACACTATTTCACCTCGTGGCTTTCTTCAGAATCACAATTTTATTTCCTTCTAACATGAATGCTGCTTGCTTTAATATAAAATTGAATGTAGAAAGAAAGGTTCTTCTAACCTATATATTAGGGTAGAGGCCCACCAGTTGAGGATGTTTCAATGGCTGTGATAGTTTTTGTTGATTAATGTTCAATATTTTTAATAGTAGAGCACTAGTAGTGATGACTTAAAAGTTGAAAGTTGATTGTGAGTACACTCTAATTCAATGAAATGAGTTCTTTAGATTTAAAAAGCAACAAATCATGTGATGTCATATTAATGCACAAACAAAACATGACTTAATGTATGGCCACTTGTCCACCCTTTTTTGGGTATTTTTGGACACTTAAAAAAAAAAAATGCTTATGTGGCACCCTATTTGATGATGCGGTTTTGAAACCTTAATTAAGTAGGAGTCTTGCCAAGTAAGTATCTATAAATTTTATAACTCAAAATTGTTACATATGATTTCAAGGGGTGTGAAGTTAGGTTGTTCAAGTAATGGGTCCTCTCCCCTAACAATGATCTCTATGATCAATGTTATAACATTTTAGATTTACCAATGATTTTTTCAATCAACACAACAATTTTTTAGATTTAACAATTATCTTGATGGTCAACACTATAACCTTTTAAATTTAGCAATAATCATTATGATCAATACTAACTTTGTTCTTTTGAATAAATCCTAAAACATTATTTATGGCTAATGTCATCAATATACAAAAATATTGCTGCACTTTTTAGATTTACCAATGATTTTTTCAATCAACACAACAATTTTTTTTTAGATTTAACAATGATCTTGATGGCCAACACTATAACCTTTTAAATTTAGTAATAATTGTTAAGTTAAGATAGCATCGGTTAGATATGAATAATGATTGTAGGCTATGCATCATCATTGTTTTTAATCGAACTACTCCTACTTATAGACGTATTCAAGGATAACATAAATATTTGTTTGTTGCTTGTTAAGATTGGTAACCACTGAAATTACCAAGAGAACCCGGGCGCTCAAGAGACACGTACCATGAGCAGACGTGTCTCCATCTTGTGGAGACACGTCCTCTCATGAGACGCGTCTCCCTTTGAACGTGTCTTCTCCTTTGATACAAATAAGAATTCTATTCTATCTTGCAAACATAGAAATCAATTAATGTTCTGCAATCAACACATTCAAACCAGACAAAATCTGACTCCTGTTTTCCAATTTCCTTAGGTCTTCTAGGATCCACCTCTGATAAGATTTGATAGCATTTACATGGTATCAGAGCCAAGTTGAGTGAATCCATATTAAATCTCGATATCAGACTCTTAGAAAAAAATCGTAATTTTTTTTTAAAAAATCGAATTCACATCACATTCTTCATAATGTCAAGTATGATCAGATTTGAAGATCGTCTTGAGGGAGCAAACAACTTCACCTCATGGAAATTTAGAATCATGATGATTCTCAAAGAAAATAAGTTACTCATTTGTGAAAGAAAACAAGGGGGAACCAATGGATGACCCTGACAAAACTCAATGGATTGAGAATAATGAAAAAGCCATGAAAATCTTAGTAGATGCAGTTAGGGACCACATTGTACCTATTCTAGCAGAACATGAAACTGCTTATCTAATGTTCAAATCCCTTGAGAGCACCTATGAGATTAACAACCCTTGTAGGACTCTTGCATTAAAGAGGCAAATGAACAATGTCCAAATAAACAAAGGAGAAACCATTAATGCATACTTCATGAGGATCATTGATCTAAGGGATCAATTATCTACAATTGGATATCAAATTGATAGCAATGATTTAACACTAATTGCACTATGAGGTCTACCAAACTCATGGGAGCCATTTGTTCAAGGAATAAGTGCGAGATCTGAACTCCCCAAGTTTGATAGGCTAAGAACAGTCTGCCTTCAAGAGGAAACAAGACTCTCAACAAAAGAAAACAAACAAAAACCCATAGATGAGGACATTCAAGTGCTCAACACATCATCTAATAAAAAGGGTAAGAAAAACTCTTACGGGAAAGGATCATTTAAGAGAAAGAGATTCCCATGGAAAAGGATCATTCAAGAAGAGGAAAGACATCTCTCAAGTACAATGTTTTAGATGTGATCAATATGGGCACTATGCAATGAAGTGCCCTGATAGATCAAATCAACAAGCATCATTTGCTAAAGTAGGAAAGTCAAATTCAGACCATGATTTTGAGAAATTTGTATTCTATTCAGCCTTATCAAGTCAAGTATCTAACAATATCAACAACTGGGTGATTGATAGTGGCTCTTCAAGGCACATCACAGGGTTTAGAGAACACTTAGACACTATGACTGAAGAGTCTGATGAAGTAACAATTGGGGATGATTCTGCACATCAAGTAAAAGGGGTTGGAACTTGCTCCATCACATTGAAATCTGGTCTCTCCCTTCAACTCACTGGAGTTTTATTCGTACCTGGAATAAAGAGGAATCTAATATCCATCTCTGCTCTTGAAGACAATGGATATAGGGTTACATTTATGGATGGGAAAGTTCTGGCATGGCCTAAGAACTCAACTATAAAGAAAGCTCTAACCATAGGTGTAAGACAAGGTTATCTTTATAAACTATGCACTGAAATCAAGCAAGCCCTTACTCTTGATACTTCTGATTCAAATGAAATTTGGCATAGAAGATTAGGACACCTTCATTTCCGTGCCCTACCTTCTGTAGAAAAACTTGTAACAAGATTACCTAAGTTATAACTAACTCATGAAGGAACTTGTAAAGGTTGTGCTCTAGGAAAGAATACAAAGGGATCCTTTCACAATAGCTTGAGCAAAACCCAAAATGTTTTAGAATTGGTTCACTCTGATTTATGTGGACCCATGTCTATACCCTCCAAGGTAGGCTTCCTATACTATGTCATATTTATAGACGACTTCTCTAGGAAGCCCTGGATCTACTTTCTTAAGTGTAAAGAGTCAATAGAAATCCTTAAAAGGTTCAAGGAGTTCAAAGCTCTTTCTGAAAAATTCTCTGGGAAGAAAATAAAAATCTTAAGGACAAACAATGGGAAAGAATATACCTTTGAAATCTTTAAGGAATTTTGCATGAATGCTGGGATTAAGAGGGACTTTACAGTAGCCTACAACCCTCAACAAAATGGGGTTGCTGAAAGAAAAAAATAGAACCATTGTAGAAGCTGCAAAAGCAATGTTACTTGACCAGAACATAGAAACCTCATTCTGGGCAGAAGCCTCTAGGACTGCTGTCTACATTCAAAATAGGTGTCCTCATTCTCATCTAGATAACAAAACTCCTGAAGAAGCATTTACTGGCATAAAACCTGATATTAGTCACTTTAGGATTTTTGGTTGTCCAGTCTATATTCATGTGCCCAAAGAGAAAAGATTCAAACTAGAACCTTCCGGAAAGAAAGGGATATTTGTGGGATATAGTGAATCCTCCAAAGCTTATAGGATTTTCATACCTGGGCAAGAACAAATTGAATTGAGTAGAGATGTCATGTTTGAAGAAGACATAACATTCAAAAGGGAAAGTTCAAATGAGATAGAAACTTATTCACCTAGAGTCTTAGACGAGGATCCTACCCCTGAGATTCAGAGGGAGAATCTTGAGGAAATATCAAATGAACTTCTATCTACTTCATATTAGAATACAAATGACAACGGCAAGAAGAGACCACTTTGGGCTAGAAAGATGATCAAAGAAGTTGAGAATCATGCAACACCCAAAGGAACGTTTAGGGAAAGTAAAATACCCAAATGGTTCTCAAGCTACGTTGCTCTAATGAATGACATCATAAATTCAGAATCCTCCAGTGTTTTAGAAGCCTTCAGACATTAAGTATGGAAGGACGCAATGACAGATGAGTATCAGTCCATTCTAAAGAATGATGTATGGGATATAGTGCCTAGACCAAAAGAGAAATCTGTCGTCTCTTCTAAATGGCTCTTCAAAATCAAACATGCTACTGATGGCAGTATAGAAAAACATAAGGCACATTTTGTGGCAAGAGGTTTTTCACAAAAGGAAGGCATTGATTATGAAGAAACATTTGCACTTGTTGCCCATTACACATCTGTGAGAGTAGTGATAGCCATTGCAGTAGCTAAAGGCTGGAAGATCCATCAAATGGATGTAAAAACTGCCTTCCTCAATGGAACCATTGAGGAAGTCTATCTAGAGCAGCCCAAAGCTTTTGTGATACATAAACCTGACTCACATGTATGCAGACTAAAGAAAGCACTGTATGGACTTAAACAGGCTCCCAGGGCTTGGTATGAAAGAATTGAAAACTACCTCTTGGGACTAGGATTCTCCAAGAATGATGCAGACCCAAATCTTTACTTTAAGGTAATTAAAGGTGATATGTTAATAATTATTTTATAAGTTGATGACCTATTGATAATAGGAGATCACCTCATTGCTCAAGGAAAGAAGGATCTAACTTCATAATTTGACATGAAAGACGGGCATTTTACACTACTTTCTTGGTTTGGAAGTCTGGTAGAAACCAAATGGCATCATACTAAACCAAGGAAAATATACTATTGATATTTCGAAGAGATTTGGAATGTTGGATTGTAGACCCATGGAAAACAACCTTCACAAACTGAAAGAAGTAGCAACATAATCCAAGTGTGTAGATTCAACCCTATATAGACAGATGATTGGATCTTTGATGTACCTGGTTAATACCAGACTTGATATTTGCTATGTAGTGAATGCTCTAAGCCAGTTCATGTGTGAGCCAAAGGAAATTCACCTTATGGCTGTGAAACATATATTGAGATATCTTCAAGGCACTATTGGATATGGTCTTCTTTACAAAAATAATCAACTAGATATACATGGATACTTTGATTCAAATTGGGCTGGAAATTTAACCAATCGGAAAAGCACATCAGGATGTTGCTTCAGTTTGGGATCGACTATGATCTCTTGGATCTGCAGAAAATAGTCTTTTGTAGCTCAAAGCTCGACATAAGCTGAATACATTGCAGCCTCTATGGGGGCAAGAGAAGCCTTATGGCTCCGGAAATTGCTTGTGGGACTCTTTGGTGAGCCTTGAATCCTACCATCATTCATTGTGATAATCAGAGTTGCATCAAACTCTCTGTAAATCCAGTATTCCATGATAGATCTAAGCACATTGAGATCCCCTATCATTATGTAAGAGACATGGTAGAAAGGAATGTGATTCAGTTGGAGTATATTAGTACAAATGATCAAACAACAAACATTCTCACCAAACCTCTCTCTCGAATCAAGGTTGAACACTTCCGAAAGAAGCTTGGTATGACTGAAATGTAATTTGATATTATGCTTGAAATTCAAAATTGTTTAGAAGTTGTACTAATATATTTAAAGATGTTTAATGTGTAAACTCTTTTGTCATGTGTGTAACTCCATGACCTTATGGGCTCGCTCCCCCTGTGTACATTATTGAAAGGTGACGATCTTTCTAATAATGAACACTTGTATGTGACATTATAAAGTGACGACTCTACAATGATGAGTTGAACTATCATGATAGATATCATGTGACTTGATATTTGTGGACATGTCATGATAGTATCTCTTGGACACTTTGATGGATATCATGGGACTTGATGTCATTTGAAGATCATTGTGATCCTTAAGAGATAATCATGGTGGATATCTATACATATCTGTGGATATGCCATGAATCATTATGGTATACATCATGTGACTTGATGTCAATGCACATACCATAATGAAGATGTGTTATGAAGAATGTCATGTGACTTGACAATATTGAAGAAACATATCATATCTTCGATATCACGTGTGAAGGTGATATCTCCTCTTATTCGTCTTGAAGTATCTTCCCTAGCTAAGAGGGAGTGTTATGTTAAGATAGCATCAGTCAGATATGAATAATGATTGCAGGCTATGCATCATCATTATTTTTAATCGAACTACTCTTACTTATAGACGTATTCAAGGATAACATAAATATTTGTTTGCTGCTTGTTAAGATTGGTAACCACCGATATTACCAAGAGAACCCGCGCGCTCAAGAGACACGTCCCATGAGCAAACGTGTCTCCATCTGTGGAGACACATCCTCTCATGAGATGCGTCTCCCTTTGAACGTGTCTTCTCCTTTGATACAAATAAGAATTCTATTATATCTTGCAAACATAGAAATCAATTAGTGTTCTGCAATCAAGACATTCAAACTAGACGCACAAAATTTGACTAAGAATTATTACACAAAATTCCTGTCTTCAAATTTCCTTAGGTCTTCTAGGATCCAGCTCTGATAAGATTTGATAGCATTTACGATAATCATTATGATCAACACTAACTTTGTTTGGAATGCGATGGCGACGTGGGCAAAAGTTTGTGCGGAGACCAACATGCATATGTGATTTTGAATGGCGATGTTTTGTAGAGCTTGGGCGTGGCTACTCTGGTGCCGTTGTCCGTTGGGGATGGTCGGGGAGGGGGGGGTTGGTTGTGGGGACCCTTTTGCTGGGGTTCCTCCTACTCCTAATGGTATCTTTGATCCTTGTTATCTTTGCAGGAGAATGGTGCTTGTGTGGATGTTGCGCTACTTGGTGTGGGTGCAGCCATCCCCTTTGTGTCTATTCTCCCCATGGTGCAGCTTGCTCCTATTTTTGGTTTTCTTGCTGGAGTCCCTAGCTTTAGGGCTGCTTCGGGTGGCTATCAGAAGTCCTTCTTTGAGGCGGTTTCTAAGGATGGTGCTTGATCTATGCCTGCTTCTGCTAGGGTTCGACCTCTACCTTGTGCCCGTGCTTCCCTTGTTGTAGCCTGTGGCCTTGAAGTTTTTGAAAATGAGGATTTCTATTTGAAGCAGGGCGTGGTTTGCAGATTTAATGGCTTGTGGCCCTCCCTTCTAGATCTCCATGAGTGGGTTTTCGTCCCTGGAAGCCTTGTTGTCTCTAGGCAGATTGAGCTCTATCCCAACGCTAGGGGGTTTTCTTTGCTACCTTTGCCTCCACTATGGAGAGGGACTGTGTGTTGGATAGGAGGTGGATGTGGGGTATTCATTCGCTGTTCATCAGGTCTTGGTGTCGCTCTTTCAATCCTCTAATTGAGCTGTTGAATATTAGACCAGTTTGGGTCCGTCTACCAAATCTCCCTTTCTAGTTTTGGAAGCATTTTTGTTTTGAAGCTAGTGGCAACTCCATTGGACGCTTTTTGAAGGTGGACTCTACGTTTCGGGGTTTAGGGCACACTACGGTGGCTCGTATTTTAGTTGATTTGGACATCTCCAAACCTCTCCATGGCGATGTGGTTTTATTAGTGGTGGACAGACCTTGGACGCAACTGCTAGACTATGAGGGCCTCCCCTTTTAGTGCAGGACGTGTTTCTGCATTGGTCATTTTCCCTCTTGTTGCCCTCTTGTTGGCCCTAAGGGCATTGCTACTTGGTGGAAGAATGCTCTCTCGGACCACTTCACAGTTGGTTTTCACTCTTCAGATGATTCCTCTAAGAAGGGCGACCCTCCTATTCCTCCCTTGGTGTCTGAGGCCTTCTAGGCTCCTCTTCCGACTATCCCTTCCGTGGAGGAACCTTTGTTGCCTTGATCTACTATCGTTGTCCTAGTGGAACCTGTCTGTCCCTCGTTGATTGACTCTGTTGATCCTTTGATAGCTCTTGTCTCTTCTTCTATGCAGACTGCTTCCTCACTGTGTGGTGGCTCCTTGCCTGGGTTGGTTGTTGAGGATCCACTCCTCTCACCTCGCTCAGTGGATTTCAATTCTGAGTCTTCCTGGTCTGTTGTGCTGAAGAAGAAGAAGGGACTCCCCAAATCCGTTGCTTCTTTGCAGCCTAGGGCTTTAGGAATCAGATTAGGCCCCTTGAGTTTTGGGATTGTCTAGTCCTTGTTTGCTGTTCTATAGCTGTTGGTTAGTTGTTTTTGTATGTGACATGTTTGGCTTGCTTTGTCGGGCCCTAGTAGCTCTTGTTTGTTTTTATCCTAGTTCATGTTCTAGTTTGAACTAGCTTCTTTTTGGCCCCGAGGGCTTTCAATGTGAAAGGTACAACACCTTGTAAATGTTGCTTATCTCATCAAAAACACTAGCTTTGTTCTTTTAAATAAATCCTAAAACACTGTTTATGGCTAATGTCATCAATATACAGAAGTATTGCTGCACTTTACGTATTGCAAGTTGTGCTTACTTCACATGCATATATGCTTCCAACTACAAATCTCATGCCATACATGATGGAAGGAATTCAAGTGGCCCTTATAATAGCAATTGAAAATCTTAAAACTAAATTATATAATTTTCAGGATGATCAGGAATCAATTCGGCTTGGAGGAAGTATAATGTTTGGTTATTATTGCCCGTACCGCCATATTTAACACTCTTATCCAGTGACTCTCTTTTAAGGGTTTGACAAGGCAATCATGGACTTGAGAAATAAGAGCCCAACTTGGTTTTTGCTGCTCCTATATACAAGGATCTTTGGCAATCTTATCTTTTACCTTCTGTGGCAAACATTAGTTTTTGGCTAGGGTGTAGCAGTTCAGTGCTCAGCTTCAGCAATACAAAACAATGTATAAGCACTAAAAAAAAACAATGTTGCACTTGAGATGAATTACACCACCAAAAAAACAATGTTGCACTAGAGATGAATCACCAAAAAGACAATGTTGCACTAGAGATGAATTACACCACAAAAATTACATGTGGCTCCTTGATCTGATTAGGTAAAGTAGTTTAACATTCCAAATTATTTTTTAACTCAAATAGCATACTTAAAAAAAACCCATTCAATTTATGATAACTGCCTGCAACTGCCATATCTTTCTTTCACGTAGGCCAAAGGAAATAATATGGTTCATATCTCAATTGTTGATATTGGTGAATTTTGAATAGATTTGTCCTCGTCAATTGAGGAATCTGTACGAGATAAGCTTGTCTCTACATCACAAACACTTAGATTGTGATAAAATAGGGTTCATAGTTTCAACAATGAACACAGAAATGAATAGTCATTATGATGTCTAAGCCAACTTTATAAGAATATTTTTAGCAAAATACGATATGGATGTGGAATAAAGTGGTTAATAAAAAGAGAGAAATTTGAATTTCACCAACCAATGTGAGCATGCAGGGGGACGCTGTTTAAGAATGTACTCCCTAATGATTTGGTTCACATCCAAATGACTACACAGAAGGCATAAGTAGACGTCCAAACGACTATTACCGAAGGCATCGAGTATACATCCAAACGAAATCCCTGATATTTTGAGCACAAGAATTGGAAGCGCATATTTTGAATAAAAAATAAATAGAATCTAATGATTGCGAGCTTAAGGTAAGAATCCTTGAGGTCTCGGTTGTGACTATAATTGATCATAAGATGGTGATATGTGTTACAATTACTTGGGTAGTCCTTTCAATGTTGAAGAGTGAGAGCTCTCGAAGCATCATATAAGATTGGAACTTTGTGAGACGCAGCTACTTGATGCATTCCATTATTCCTTAGAGAATATAAGAGAATCAATTGCTGAATATATCTATTGAGACTATGCCTTAGAATTAAAGAAAGTTATTAAGACAACTTCTAGGCCCGAACCATGAAGGATTCGACCTACTGGGGGAAAATTGATTCCACAAAAATCTACAGCAGATGAAGTGTAAGTATGGAGTAAAAATTGATCTCTATAACTGGTGATGTCAGATCAATAACAATGAGAAGCTTGTCTTCTGCTAGGTTGAAAGAACTGTTAGGTTTAGTAAATAAGGTAAATATAAGGATATATGAAATTGGTCAAATAAATTATAATAGAAAGATTATAGGGGTTCCTTAGTAAGGAAGGTGACATTTATCAGAGTTGGACTCTTGGTTTGGATAGAAAAAGAAAGAGAAAGTTTTTAATTAAAAGAATTGAATAATTCAGGCAACTGAGGTAATTTGAAGGAGTTGTAAGAAGACACAACATTCATGAAAAAAGAAGAAAAGTCTTTAAATATTATTTTCAATGAAAATGAAAATGATAACCTCTCAAAATCTCTTAATTTTTTTGTTACCTCAATTACATGAAGTAAACCTTCAATTGGAACCCTAATTACCTCCTTACCATTAAAATAAGTGAGCTTATGCTTTGGATTTTAGGTTATCTTGAGCTAAAAGATAGATTCATGTTATAAGGGAGCGAAAAAATCATTCAAATTTCTTTAACAAGAATAAAGTAACAAGTGACAACCCCCAAACCAATTGCGAGAAAAGAGAGTGCCTAGGTATGCAATCGAAGGTATAAAGATGAGACAAGTTAAGACAGAAATATCCAATGTGACGATTGCTATCTCAATTTGTATGCTTTAGTTTTAGGATCCAAATTAGTTTCCTTCTTTTCTCCCCGCTTTATATCATACACTCATTTTATCTATTAAAAAAAAAGCCTATCTCACTCCATAGTTTGAAAAGAAGCGAATGCAAATGATATTTGTGGAAGTCTTTGTAGGAATCAAATGTTTGCCCTATAACTCTCTTTTCATAAGCCTCTAATGACAAGAATTTTGGGTCTTATAAATGGTCTTCCAGTAAGTTCTTGTTCTATGGTTTAGGTTGTGAAATGCCAATATTATAAGTGGTCTTTTAGTACGCCTCTTGATCTTATGGTTTGGGTTGTTTTCCAAGTTCAATGAGATGCATGCAACCTAATAGCAATAACCAAGAGGTTGGAAAAAATAATACAATCAATTACAAAGAAAACTATTAAGATGGAGTCCTTTTTAGGGTCTAAATTATATTGAAAAGTGACGGACATCTAGTCTAGGATCTTCAATTGTTGTTTACATCTGATGTTCTTTATATATCTTCTTAAATTTTTGTTTACTATTGTTAAGAGATTGAAATTTATTTTTCAAAATTTGTTTGTGGAGTATGTTGTTTGACAATTATATTTATTAATTTAAAAGAAATAAATGATGGTATGCAAAGGAAAATAATCTATTTTCCCCTAAGCTTAATCTAGGTTAATCTATTGATGTGTACATTTAGTCATAAACCAACTTAAATTAATTAATTACAAGTTGTGGGAGTGATAATTAAAATATTAAATGCTAATTTGTAAATTAAATTCAACAAATATTGTCTTTTAGCTCAGGAATGATGGTGTTAAATAAATTTGCTAATGCAATGGAATATGTATGTCTTGGGATTGAAAGTGATTGATCTTTGTTCGTACTTTGTGTGAAGTGGGGTTAGTGGAAAATAGAAATGAAGCATGAATTATTCAATTAGGGTTAGAATTCACAAATACCCATATCAAAAGATTGATCAAATCCCACTTACAAATGAAATTGAATGCAAACAAGTTAGAAATTAGTAATTAGCTATGAAAATTCAATTCAAAACATGAAAACAACTTGTGCAAACCTAGCATTCCATTTAGAAATTGGTTGATGGTGTGTTGGATTGCTCAATCATTGGCTCCCATGATTGCAAAAGCTTCAAATGACCTAGATAAGATGATGGAAAAAGAGATGATTACTCAAATGCTCAAATGACATGAATTAGGGGAGAGGGTCCCATAGTGGAGCACCCTAACTTCACGTTTCTCAAAATCCTATGTGAAAATTTCAAATCACTTCCAATTTTGTACAACAGTTTATTTGGCAACTCACATGCTTTTATATTTTGTTTTAGGGCCACATCATCAAATATGATGCCACATCAACATGCTTTTTGTTGAGGTATCCAAAAAGGCCCAAACAAAAAGTGAGACCAATAGTGGTGCACTAAGTCATGTTTTATTGGTGCGCTAATGTGGCATCACATGATTTGTCAATTTATGTACTTTATGGATAAAAAGTGTTTTGCATTGGATATTAAGGTGCTCCACTATGGGGCCCACTAAGGACTACTTCTATCCCCACTATTAGAGCCCACTCCACTATAGGCCCCTCTCCCCTAGCTCAAATGATTCTAGGTGATGATAATGGAGGAAAGAGGATTATTTTATAGATTTTCAAAATTTAGATTAACGATGGAGAATTGATCTTGAGATCAATGGATGAGATTAAATCAAGGAGGATCAAGGGTCAAGATTAATTTGAACTCAAAATATCTCCACAATTTTAGGAAATTGGTTAAGATATTTCAGAATGAAGGATGGAGATTTGATTAAGAAAAATGAAGGGTTGAGGATGAATGAGAAGGTTGAGTTTGGTTAGGATATTTTTGAAAAAGAATATTCCATGGGAATATGCCATTGAGAGGGAAATTAGATTAATTATAGAGGATTAGAATATTCCATTTAAAAAAAAAATATTCCATGCAATTGGAAGGGAAATTATGAGACATTAGAAGAAAATTAGATTTTGCTAATTAAATAATTATTTAATTAGGGGTGATGAAGGGGAAATTAGTGAAAGATGATGAATTAATTAAATAATTAAAAATTATTTAATTAATAGAGGAAATTAGGATAATTAATGATGAACAATGATGTTAAAGGGGGAATTAGTGACGAAAGTGATGAAAATGATGAATTATGCAGGATCGGAGATGAGAATGATGAAAATGCAATGTTAATGATGAATAATGATGAAATGATGCAAAATGCAAGATTGGGGATGTGTGATACGTGTTAGGCATTTTTGCATGTCTACACTTTGCTTCAAGACTATAATAGTTGGTCAATTATGAAGGGTTGTATTTGTGGGTTTGGGCATATTCTGCATGTGCAAATTCAAATTCTAACCACAAATGTGATTTGGCATATAGTGTGCATTCTTGTTTTGTGATTGGTTTGGGTTAGTTTTGCATGTACATATTCAATCTCTAACCACAAATTTGATTTGGTATAATGCACACTTGGTTTTTAACCCACCTTGCATCCTTGAGTGTTAAGGATTGACAATGTTAATAAACACCAAAGATAAATTGTTGGATCCTAAGGGTTGTCTTCTCCTAGGCTGACCCCCTTGATAAGACTAGTTTTATGGTTGTGGAAATGGTTGAGGACATAAATCTTCAAAAACTTAGATGCTCCAAATGAATATGTAGATTTTGATTTGTTTGCTGCACCAATTGAAATGTTCTTAGAATGCCTTTTGCGAATGATATGTAATCTTGGAATGATTGGATAATGAATCAATACAATTGAGTGCCTTTAAATACAAGAACATAACAATAAATTTGTGTAAACATGTACCAAGTTGGCTAAGGGCAAGAGAAGAATAGGTGAGCATCAACTAAAATTTGAATTTATATTTTGAAGTCTCAGGGGCTAGATCCACCTCTTGGTTGATTTGTGGGACTTACAAACCTAAATTTGTTCTTTAAATGTTATGATAAAAAAATTATACACCCATCTTTAAGCCATTGGAATTAACTAAGTGCATTTATTCATGTTATTTTTAGATTCCAAGACAATGTTACACAAATGATGTTAAATGAAAAAAAATCATCTTTACATTTTGTCCAACTTTGAGATTTGTGTAAATTCTAGATTGATCATGTATCTCAATGTAAGTAGCTCTAACAAACATGCATGCAAAACACATATTTAAATAAAAAGGATTTTGAGATATAAAGTAATGGACCCCTTTAGATCTCCTCATGTAAGTCCATTCTTAACCACGTGTCCTCAATGAGAGCTTGAAAAATAGAGAAAAATGTACAAAGAGTATTTTATTCATGCAGGTAACACTAATCATAAATACAAAATGAATTTAATTATCGATCGTTAAAGGGAGGAGAGAGAAGAGTTTATAATTTTTTTATTTATATAGAAATTGGTACTGCTTCACTTGACTTGGTGAGCATGGGATGGCATGACATCTTGGGTATTGTCACATAATGTGTTATTTGATAATGATTTGTTTGATCATGATAATGAGTTTATGTAGGCACTTTTAGTTGTCTCAAATTTCAACATGGGAGTGTTAATAAAAGGTTATGCCCCTTTCAATTGGTTGCATCAATTAGATGCAAGGAATTGGAGGAAAGGGAAAACCAATACATGAAATGTAAACCTAAGTTAAGCATGTAAATAATGCAAATAAATAATTGTAATAAATGCATAGTCAAACAAGAATGCAAAACATCCTAAATGATAAGCACGGCAAGCTTATGGACCTTGGAGATGAATATCTAGGTAAAAGGTTGCCCCCAACATAGGTAAATGAGAAATGGTGATGTGGTTGTTGAAATAAAAGTATTACTAGAGATTGGTTTGGGTTATGTTTAATGATATATTTTAGTGTGACACAATCAAGAAGAAGAGTTTATGTAGATAATAATAGAGTGGATGAAAAATACTCTCATACAACAATAGACACTATATGATAGGATCATATATATGTTTCCTTCAAGATCATATACAATTTATTTCATATATTCCTTGATTTATTACATTCATATATATCTTATCTCTCTATTTCGTATCATTCTTGCATTCAATTATTACATTCTTCACTCTAGCTTTGCTATTATTCTATTTTACCTCTCTTTCATCTATATCTTATCTTCTACTTTTCCTCACCTTATAAAGTCTCTTATGCCTCTTCCCCATATCCTTATGTAATAACCATTAGTTATTATATTTCATGTGGTTCTCTCTTTATTTATGGTATTATCTCCTTTTATGGCTTATTTAGGGAAATAATGGGTGATTCAACGTCATCTTATTGCTTTATGATCCATTCTAATGTCTAGGATAGATCCTTATGACATGTTAGACAACCTAAATTGTAAGTTACATATTGAATCTATGTCATGTTGTTGTGAGCTTTATGGTTCATGTGTAGGTTGGATTTACTCATTTCTCATCAACATTATTCTCGTGCCCAAAATATTATCATATCCTTGAGATAATCTTGTGAAATGCCTTGTGATTGACCTTCTCCTTTCTTTGGTGACTCATCATTCTCTACTTGTACATGCTAGGTTTCTAGGACTTATTTCTTCTTTCTCCTAGTCTTTCCCTCCCTCCCTTATCTAGTAGCAAATCTTCTACGTTGCTACACCTACTTTAAATTTCACCCATTTGATCATATTAAATTTTTTCCTTTAGTCTCAGATTATTCCATCACTATTTGATCATAAACAACCAAGGTTTTGAAGCTTCTCCAAAATCAGTACTTGGTTCCCCATATCTACTATGATTTCTTCCTCAAATGTCAGCTCTTGGGATTCTCTTAATTGTGTATATCCCTCTAATACTATAGTCATCACTTTCTTCCTTATCATCATTTTTATGCATATTTTATACTTATTCATCCTTCATCCTAGTTCCCAATGGTAAGTGTACAATCTTTCTATTTCTTTGAAATGTGATTTGCTTATGATTACAATCAAATACTCTATTACAATCTACAAACCACTCCAAGTTTAGTGAAATGTGATAGCATGTTGTTTTTTTATGCTGCATTTCCATTACTTCAAAATCAATTGTCTTTTTTATTCCCATGAATTTAACTTCCATGTTTTTCAATGTGCCTAATTGAGATCTCAAGGTGTCATATACCGGGGCTAGATCAAAAGGTGTTTCTTCTAATTGGGGTCTCTATAACTCATAGCTTTGACACCTCTAGGTGCATTAGGTTTGGATAACTCCTTGAATTTGTTAATAGGTGTCAACCCATTTTTTATAAAATTATGTATTCTTGGAACAATTAAATGAGTTGTGTGTTTTATCACTAGAAAACCCACCAATTGTTAATTTTTCTTCTTTACAATCATTTGCATAATAGCTTGTTTTCCTGCACCAATAATAGGTAGTGTTTTCTCTTTTCTTCTAACCCCTACCCCTGCCACCTCTTTGTGGTAACCTCTTTGGTATCTTTCTTCATAGCCCTCCCCCTTCCCCATGAGTTGTCTTGATATGTTAGCCGTGAATTAACAAATTTTTGTAATTATGGTATTGCATTTTGTGTAGTTTTTTTGTACATATAGACGCATAAATTTTACCATATTCTATAATTAATTCTACACATTAATTAATCCTAGATCATTTACTCTAACATCACCACATTGATTAATTAATTTATTACACCATATCTTCACATTTCAATTAGTTAGTTAATTTTTTATTAATTAATTAATTCCCATCTTTATCTACTACCATCACTTCATAATTAATTAATAATTTATAACTAATCATTCCTAAATAAATTTGTGCACACATAATTAATTAATTATCCTCTTCCACATGTCATTTTCAAAAATTTAATTAATTAATGCTTGCATATTCCTAAATAGAATAAATCTAATAAATAAAAGGTCATGCAATCAATTGCTAAAATAAGTGAATTAATGTTAACCATTCATCTCTTCATCCAAAAACCTATAAATCTATCTCTTCTTCCTTAATCCACATATGATTTTTTTTTATAGGAAATCATCAACACACAAAAAAAGTCTTGCACAAACGTTTGGGCATCCACATTTATCACCACATGAACAAATCCACTTGTTTTTTTATCAAAATTTTGTACATACTTTAGTGTTTAATTTCTATTATTATGTTTTAATTTCATTTTATATTCACTTTAAAATTCCTACTCACAATAGATAAGGGGTAGGTTGTGGTGGTCCTTTCTTGTTATTATTGGGAATCAAGGTGTCTCAACCTTGGCAATTCTTAAGTTATTTATTTATTCTTAATTTTCATTTTCCCATGGATATTATCATATTTTTAAATATTTGTACTCCATCAAAAGGGGTGCGAGTTCTTGAATTGGCACTTTGCCACGTGTCGATGCCTTGAAAAATAAGTTATTAGTTGTCAAAAGATGCTCATTTAGTGGTCTAACACATAAAGAGCATCTCCTATTTTCTAGGGATTCTTATGACAACTTGCAAGAGGTTGTAAAGTCATGGAAGAGACCATTTTTAGCATGTAAGGGTTGTATATATTTTTACCATGGTACTTTAGAACCCTATTTTAACCCATGGTAATGATTTATGGTGGTATTTTGAGCCCCCATGAGTCTATTGAGGGGTTGAGATGGAGACATTATGAGAATTTTTATAGGTACATAGATGCTGCTGGATTGAATGCAAGATCTAGAAAGTTCTATGTATTGTAATCTCTTTGAAGAATAATATAGATTTGCCCTCTTTTCTTGGCAAAGTTTTTTGCCCAAAAGGGTTTTTCTCCAAGTAAATTTTGAGTTGTGTGATTTATTTGTAGTTTAAATCATTTCTCCATTAATTTCTACAAGTTTATATTTCAGATTTGAAAGTTAAATTATATTTCTATATTGTAGTGGTTGCCTTCATTTCTAACAGTTATCTCCCTTGGTCATTTTTTATTTACTTAATCATCACTGACCCATTTTTATAGCTTCCTAGCCATTAGCTTGATATGACTCAACTAACAATAACCTCTTTTCACGATCAACTCCTATTCCTACACTATCCCTTAGGTGCCTAACACCTCTAAGGGCTAGTTCTTAGTGTGTGATATTAAACCTCTTCATAAATTATGTTCTCATCTTATAAGAAACTTTTTCACCCATCATTGTTTCTTCTTTGCATCACAACTTCCTTTTTTTGACATACATCTCCTTCTTATGCACTGATGTGTGATGTCCCAATAATGGAACCAAATGTTGTCATAAAATCTAGACCAAATATTATGTTTAATTTTGTACTTAGGTGTGATGCAATAGGGAAGGATAATCTATGTATGTAAATAATAATTAATATACAAAATATAAGATGTACATATCAGTCACTCTCATAATATATTCTCCTCTCTCTCTCTCTCTCTCCTATTCACTCTTATTCTCTTCCCATCTATTTCATGCTCTTATATCATATTCTTCCCTTATATAACTTCTTTATGTCTCTTCATAATACATCTTTCTCATATCCTTTCATAATGACTCTTAGTTCTCCTCTTTTCATGTGATTCTCTCTTCTTTTATGATATTTTCCTAGTTTATGGATTATATTACGAGTTAAATTACATATATTTAAGTGCCCTGTAACTCACATATTGTTCTAGGTAAGACCTTAATTACATGAGTGTGGTACCACCACCTTTTGAATGTTGTATGTTGAATGCTTAACCATTTGTGTGGTATTGTTGAGACTTCAATATTTCATGAACACTTCTAATTTAGGAACTATACCTACATGTATATGCAAGTTTTAGAACAACAGGAAAAGTGATTAAAGCAATATTAAACCTTCTATTCCAAATAAAATATAAATTCAAATTAGGATAAAGAGAGTTCAAACAAAAATGCATGAAAAATATTACCATTGCAAAATCCTCTTCGTTGAAGTTGATTTCTTGAGATGTAAAAGAATGTGGCTGCTCAAGGATTCATGCAATATTTTTTTAACATGTACTTGTCAAACTCTAAAGATCATTTTTTTTTATGAAGGATTGGGTTGAGTTTATAGCTATTTGGTTGAGGATGTGAATGCCAGGATTTTATCTTTTAATAAATGGTTGAGATTGATTGAGATGAGTGAAGAATATTTATTGAATAAGAATAGTTAAGGGGGAGCTATGATGGATAAGGGAGCTCTAAAATGACTCAGGATATTTAATCATTTTTATTTATTTATTTTTACTAATGAGTTGTGAATGATTTAAAAATAGAAGGGAATATGGAGAAATTATGATGGAATATGAGTGAAGAATTAGATTATTTAATATTCGTGGAGAATAAGTGAAAATAGGTTTATTTATTTATTTTGAAATAAAAGAACAAGCATTAGCCTAATTAACTAAATAATATATATTATTTAATTAATGATGGTGAATGGAAAGGGGAAGTAGCATAATAATGGTATTAGGATGCGATGTTAGGTGCAATATTAGAAGGTAGTAAGAATTAAGTATCTACACTACCAACATCCTCTTTAAGATTAAAATGTTATCTTGTGATGTAGAAACATCCATGTCCACAAACAATCCTACATCTCTAAAAATATTTACAAGTTTTGTTTTCAATTTTGGCTTGAATTTTTTGTTTGTTCTATTGTTGTTCATGAGTTTTTAGTTTTTTTAAATCAATGAATCCATCTAGTAGAAGACATTACAAGGTCCTCATGTTTAAAATTTGGTTGAGTTTGGGTTAAAATTGACTAAGTTATGCGATTGCAAAATTTTGATTTGCTACTAGATAATCTCAATTTTGTAGACTTTCAACCCACTCTAGGATGATGTTTACTTAAGTTATCTCGTGGAGGTTAAAAGCTCCAAATTTGCATAAGTATGAAAAGTATGACTTTTTCAAGAAGGACTAAACTTATCAATTGATCTAGATCCAAATTTTCACCAAGTTCCAAGGCTTAAAATTTCTAAGTATGGGATTTGTGGATTTCTATCATGGAAAAGGATATCTCAACCTCACTCTTCATCTTATCCAGGATAAATTATCTATAAGGTTTGAAAGATTTGAAACTACTTAAGGAAGGTTTGTAGGTTCTCCATCTTAGGACCATACATCCTCACTTCACCTCACCATGTGGTCCAATAATAATTCCTCACAAAATGTGAAGGGTTGACAAAAACATATGTGAAGTTTGTAGAAGTTTGAGGTGGAATTGAACTTGCACTACCAACTCTAAATATCCTATCTTATTTAAGTCTTCCACAACCAAGCAACAAAGCAAGTAAAATTTGATGAGATTGAGAGTTTTTTGATGTGGTCCAAAACTTCATGATCACCAACCAAGAACACATCCTGTCCTATCATTTTTTCCCACATCTATTGAAGGCTTCTAAAGGAGGATTAAAGGTTCAAAAACTCAAATATGTTATGTTGAGTTTTCCCATCAAACTAGATCCTCTTTTCCCATCAATTTAATAAGTTGAGAGTGTTAGGACTTAAAACATAATTGAATAGTTTATAAAAACAATTCAATTTCCTTTTCTTGATGATATTGACCAATAAAAAGGATTTTTCAAAGGGAATCGGGGTTTGAGGGGGGTAAGAAATTAGAAAAGAATTAGAAAAAAAAGCTCAAACTTTTGGAGTTGATATTGTTGAAAATCATACCACAAGAAGTAATACAATCAATGAGATCATTTCAAGGTACCTCCAAATTGCACATTGTGTTTGAGATGATGAATTATAGTTGCTAAATTAGGCTATTTGATAAGATACTCCAAGATATAGACTACACCAATTGGTATCAAATCAAGTTGGGTAGTTAGGTCAAGGAGAATATCTTTGATATTTTGTTGTGGGTGAATGAAAAGAGGAAGGCTTGCAAGTGCAAATGGCTTGTACGAAGACATGGTGCATAAAGGAAGACCCAAAGCACCAAGAGTTGGTGAAATTATAGAGATGTTAAGAGGAATAACAATAGGATTGGATGCAATGGAGGAAATAAACGGAGAGGAGTACACATAGAGGATGTTAGTGAAGATGAAAATGAATCAAATAATAAGAATTATAGATTGAAGAAGCAATTGATGAGCCAAAATAAATATTTTTAAGAGAAATGCCAAGGATAAGTAGTAAATTGAGGTTTGAGCCACCATGTTACAATGGAAATTTGAATCCATAATAACTCATATATTGGATCTTAGAGATGGACACATATTTTAATTGTGAATCAATATAAGAGCCAAAGACAATAAAGTTTTCCTATACAAAGTTGAAAGAACAAGTATCCTTGTGATGGGATCATGTGTACACAAAGACACAAAGGAAAGGAAAAGAAAAAATGAAGTCATAGGATAGATTGGTAACCTTGAGTTGAAGGAAATTTTTTTACAAATAGATTATCAACTTAGCATGTTCAAAAAATTTTAGAATTTAAGACAAAAGGAGATGAATTTAAAGAACTCAATTCTCCAGGCTCAATATTTAAGTTGGGCATGCTAAAGATGATGTGGAAAAGGTATCAAGGTATGTGAATATATGACACATGTAAATTCAATATGAGACTAATACGATCAAAATAAGGATAGTTGAAGAGGCTTACTGGTATGTATTGAAAGTGGAAGAGAAATTGGCAAGGAAATAGCAAAATAACACTAGAGGAAGAGAAGATTTTCTCAAGTAGAGGAAAATATAGTGGTGGAAGAGGACAACAAATAATAGAGGGGGAATTATGTACAACATTGACTAGTAACTACACTTAGGGTATACATGGAAGAGGAACTTCCTTGAAAGAGAAAAGCTTATCCTAGAGGAAGATGATTTTTAGGTACATGTTACCAATGTGGAGAGGTTATTCATTGGGCATTTGAATATCCTCAAATATTAAAAATAGTGGGAGAGTGAATGAAGTGAGGAATCATGTAGCACAGGGGGATGAGGAGAGTGTGGCTTCACCAAAACATATGAAGGATCTTGAGTAAGGGGAGTTACTACTATTGAAAAGAGCATTGTTAAAAAAGAAAAAAAGAGAAGCAAGACTCAATACAAAGAATAAATCTATTTAAAACTGTGTGTAAATTAAGTGGAAAATGTTAAAAAGTTATTATGGATAGGGGTAGCACTGATAATTTGGTGTCAAAAGAAATTGCAGGGAAGCTCAAATTAAAGAAGATGAAGCACTCAAGTCCATATAAGGTCTCTTGGATACAAAAGGGATATCAAATTTTGGTAAGTGAACAAAATTTAATTAGTTGTTAGTTTGAAAATTATAAGGATGAAGTCATGTGTGATGTAATACCCATGGATGAATGCCATGTCCTATTAAGTAGACTATGGCAATATGATAGGAGAGCTATACATAATAGTAGGACCAATACTGATGCAGGAGCATCTCAAGCATATGGTGATCCACATCAACCAAAAAAATGTTTCAGTTTGATTTGTTGTTTCAATTTTAGTTTTCTTGTTAGGGTGCAATTTAATTTTGGGTATGTAGTCAATTGAAGCTGGTAGAGTGGCATTGTTGTCATTCCATTGAAAAAATCTCATGTTCGAGATTTATATCAATTGTTCATTGAAATTAAACTTCAAATGGTTTTCAAGGGGGTGATTTTCACAATAGAATAATTGTTTATTCTTGAATTCGCTAGAATGATTTCTCCTGTCTTATTTCATTGACAAATTGACTTCAATAAAGTCACTCATATTGTTGGTTTTATTTTCAAAAGTATGTAAATACAAAATTTTATTTTCAATATGAATTGGAAATGAAGAAGCATTTAGAGGGTTGCATAGAGAATTGGAGGCACTAGGTAATAAAAGAGAAACATATGTTGAAGTCAAAAAGCCCAGATTGTGTGTAGGGAGAGGATTGAAATTGGCATAGAATTTATGATAATAAAAAAGAAGAACAGAGGAGGTCGTATGATATAGCGTGAAAAAAATAAATAGTCACCACCAAGAAGAACACGAAGAGTTGTAGCTAGAGAAAAAAAAAATTGTAGTGAAGTTTACAAAGAAAAAAAAAAGGTCTGGCACAAGTGTGTAATAGATGGAGGAATAAAATAACAAAACAAAGAAAAAAGAGGAAAGGCAAATTACTATGTAGATGAAGATAATAAAGCTCATCTAATTGCCTTGATTTTTGGTGCCATTTAATTTATTCAAAATTGTTGAATGAGAAATTTGAATTGGAATTACATTTACATACCCATGTAGAGTTGATGGTGGAATAAAATTATTTTACATCTAGGATTCACCTTATTGTGTTCAATCCAATTTGTTAGTGTGATAGTTGTGTCTGTGAAATTAATTAAACATTTATCTTGATAAAAAAACCCAATAATCTAGAATTTAAATACCCAAAATATTAGAATCCAAACATCATTTGAATCTCAAAATCTACTCTTCAAGGTATAATTAATTATATAAATTATTATCTAAATAATTAAACTAATATACATTCTTTCTCATTTAATTTTTTTTTTCCATCTTAGCACAAAAAGATAAAAGATAACCTTTTTCATATTAATCATTCATTCTTTGAAATAGTGACCATCCACTTATACTCCCCTCAAGTCTACACTTATGTGCATCTCATCTTTTAGTGCAAACTAAAGTAATCTTAGCCATCCATACAATTGATTCAATCGTATCCCTCCACTTTCATCTAACTCATCTCTTCTTCACATACAAACAAATTCTAACCATCTAATCTAAGATATGATTTCAACCATCCATAGCTTGAGCTAAATATATATAAACCCTCATTTCATAGAAATTTTATATATGTGAAAGTGCCTCAAATATCATAGATAAATGATACCAAATTGGGAACTGTAAGATTTGGTATATAATACTCTACACCATGTAAGATTTGACTGAATATTGTAGCCACCCAAGATCTGGGAACTTCTACGATCACAAGAGAGGTTAGCTATGAGAGAATAATTATATTCAATTAAAATACGCAAATGGTACAATGATAATAGATTGATTGAGATTATAAAGGGAACCCCTTGGTTATATAGGCCAAGGTGAACATAGGATTACATAAGATCATGAAATGTGTCTTAATCTTATGACTTGAGACTTAAAGGGATAACTGTCTTATGTGTTCCCTAAGTAAAATTAAGTTACAAGTGTGAATAAGACCTAGGCCATGAACTAGCTAGGTAAAACACACCTCTCACACCAACACCCCTCTTAAATGAAAGTTAGAGAAAAATAGATAAATGCAAATGATGCAAAGATGATAATGAGTCTTGACTATTAGGACATGTTAAGTACCCATGTACAAATGCAATCTCTCACAAATGGAGAAAAGGAGAAAACCTAGTGGGACAAAAATCCTCTCCAAAAGAGAGAAAATATAAAATTCTCTCAAAGAAGAATGAGAAGAAAAAGACCCCATGTGAGGAAAAAGTCTCCCCCATAAGAGAGAAGAAGAGAGACTATGCAACCCCCCCTTAGAATATTTTCCTAATCAACCAACAATAAAATATACCTAACATATTCTTTCCATGACAATGGGAGGAATCTTCAACATAATCTTTGTATGATCATCGAAATATTCTTGATACAATAGGTATATTTGTTTGACCTAGTGAAATATTTCAGGGCTAGTAGGTTGGTGATACCGGCGAGTTGACCTAGCGATGCATGGCTTATCCCAATTGGGCCATGTGGTATAATATGTGCTTGGTTGTACCTAGCTACCTACACTCTATGTGCATGACGCTTTGCATACCTTATGTATATATATATTTAAAATATGAAAATAATATTAATTTTTTTTAAAATTTACTATGCATGATGATGCTAGCATTACACAAAGATTATTTATTTACTCTTCAAAATATTCTGCCCATGAATTTGTATGGTCGAGGAGGGGAAATTTTCTCTTATGGCTTGAGGTAAAGGTGTCTAATTTTGATGATTTGATAGTTGAGCTTAGGGTTCTTGGGACTTTGTGACATGATAGTAGGTTTTGTTTTGACCCAAAATGCTACATAATTGTAGCTACCTTATGAATTTGGAAACCACCTCCCAGCTTCAAACCCTTTTATAGACCTAGCCTTAGATGTGTGATTTAGACAAAAAAAGGGAAAAAGATGATTTTATTGAACATCCAAAACCTAATGATGAGCTCATATTTGCACCAACATACTCCAAAATAAACCTACAATACAAATCCATAAAGAGGAAACCCTCAAATTTGGTATTTTTTATCAATTTTTTTGATTCTCTAGGTCATCATTCGATGCAAGAGAAGATCCATACTCAAATTTTCAACATCTACCAACATTTACAACCTATATCTTTCAATTTAGACTAACAAGAAGTAATCCCACAAGCTCTGATACCATGTAAGAGTTGGCATAGAATGTTCTACACCATGCAATATTTGGCTGAATATTGTAGCCACCCAAGATCTAGGAACTTCTATGAAAGAACAAGAGAGACCAAATTTGAGAGAATAATTCTATTCTATCTAATGAAGACAATGATATAATGATGATGAATTGATTGAGATTACAAAGGGAACCCCTTGGTTATAAAGGCCAAGGTGAACATAGGATTACATAAGATCATGAAATGTGTCTTAATCTTATGACTTGAGACATAAAGGGATAACTATTTTGTGTACCCTAAGTAAAATTAAGTTACCGGTGTGAATAGAACCTAGGTGATGAACTAGGTAAAACACACCTTTCACACCAACACCCCTCTTAAATGAAACTTAGAGAAAAGTAGATAAATGCAAATGATGCAAAGATGATGAATCTTGACTACTAGGCCATGTTAAGTACCCTTGTACAAATGCAATCTCTCACAAATGGATAAAAGGAGAAAATCTAGTGGGATAAAAATCCTCTCCAAAAGAGAGAAAATACAAAATTCTCTCAAAGAAGAATGAGAAGAACAATAACCCATGTGAGGAAAGAGTCTCCCCCTTAAGAGAGAAGAAGAAGAGAGACTATGCAAACCCCCCTTAGAATATTTTCCTAATTAACCAAAAAAAAAAAACCTAAAATATTCTTTCCATGACAATAGGATGAATCTTTAACATAATCTTTGTACGATCATCAAAATATTTTTGATGCCATAGGTATATTTGTTTGACTTGGCGAAATATTTCAAGGCTAGTAGGTTGGTGATACTGATGAGTTGAATTGGTGATGCATGGCTTATCTCAATTGGGCCACGTGGTATAATCTATGCTTAGTTGTACCTAGTTGCCTACACTTAATGTGCATGGTACTTTGCATACCTTGTGTATATATATTTAAAACATGAAAAATAATATTAATTTTTTTTTAAAAATTACTATACATGATGATGCTAGCATTACACAAAGATTATTTATTTACTCTTCAAAATATTCTGCCCATGAATTCGTATGGTCGAGGAGGGGAAAATTTCTCTTATGGCGTGAGGTAAAGGTTTCTAATTTTGATGATTTGATAGTCGATCTTAGGGTTCTTGGGACTTTGTGACATGATGGTAGGTTTTGTTTTGACCCAAGATGCTCTAAAATTGTAGCTACCTTCTAGATCTGGCAACCACCTCCCAACTTCAAACTCTTATAGATCTGGTCTTAGATGTTCGATTTAGACAAAAAAAGGAAAAAGATGATTTTATTGAACATCCCAAACATAATGGTGAGCTCACATTTGCACCAACATGCTCCAAAATAAATGTACAATACAAATCCACAAAGAGGAAACCCTCAAATTTGGTATTTTTATCAAGTTTTTTTTATTCTCTAGGTCATCATTTGATGCAAGAGATGATCCATACTCAAATTTTCAATATCTACCAACATTTACAACCTAGATATTTCAATTTATACTAACAAGAAGCAATCCCACAAGCTTTGATATTGTGTAAGAGTTGGTATAGAATGCTCTACACCTTGCAATATTTGGTTGAATATTGTAGCCACCCAAGATATAGAAACTTCTATGAAAGAACAAGAGAGGTCAACTTTGAGAGAATTATTCTATTCTATCAAATGAAAAATATGATACAATGATGATGAATTGATTGCGATTACAAAGGGAACCCATTGGTTATATAGGCCAAGGTGAACATAAGATTGCATAAGATTACAACATGTGTCTTAATCTTATGACTTGAGACATAAAGTGATAACTACCATATGTGTACCCTAAGTAAACTTAAGTTACAAGTATGAATAGGACCTAGGTGATGAACTAGCTAGGTAAAACACCAATTTCACACCAACACGAACCTCTATATGTGCAACATATTTTTCATACCCATCAACCTTTCACGTATATCCAAGATCTCATCTAAACACCAAGGATGTATACTTCTTGAGTTTTTTTGAGAATTTGTTTTATTGCTTACCTTATGTTTCTTATTGGAGGTGTTTTGATTTGATAGAGTAGGAGCTTGTTTGCATGCATCTTCCTCATTTATCTTCTAGAATTTGTCTCACAACAAAAACTAATTTATATAATACAAATTTAATGAAGGAAAGAGATGCAAAACCTCCATTAATATGAATATTATCCAAGTACATGTAGCTAAAATAGAAGAAATGGGGCTGATTGCTTAGGATCTTTCCATTATGTTTAAGCTTGACCTCCATGAGTAGTCAAAATATAGAATGGATTTGGTCTCTACAGTGTGCTAATAACCTACAATTATCTAGGCCTAAGAACAACAAAGTTAATGATTAAAGGGGCAATAATAACTATATCTACTATTATCTTTGTGTGTGTGTGGAGACAAGCCAAGGAGATGAAGTGAGATATCTTGATAATGTCAGCAATAAATTTAAAATAATGCTAAAAATAGTTATGGATAAGATTTTTTTTGGTTGCCCAAGAGATTGAGGAACACAATTAAAACCTGAAGGGAATCCAAAAAATAATTTTAACTTGAAAAATAGAAGTATTGATCAAGAATGTTTATGACTATCACGATAAAATCAAGAATGGTATGAATATATGGAAATATATATGGAGAATTAGATATAAACAAACAACAATATCACCTTATCATGAAAAATTCATGAAGAGAAGGGATTTCAAGATGGGTGAAGTGAATACTATTTTTTTTCTTCTAAAATGAGGGAAATAAGAAATACAAAAATAGAATCTAGAAATGGGTTGAGAAAGAGAATTTTGGATTGCATGTACAAACTTGAAAGGAAGCCCAAAAAGTGATTACCATGTAATTGCCAAAAAAATTACTAGATAATAGTGCATCTGCAATAGTGTGTAGTCATGCTATGGTCCTTCACACATAAAAATATTAGGTGCAAATAAAAAAATAGATATTTTGGAAAACATAAATGATATATGTAAATAGCTAAAGACAAGAAACACTAACAAAACATAATAACACAAAATAAATGTACTAAAACAGTAGTTTACATAATTGAAATATAATGAAGAAAAAAGATACAAAACTTATAATGTGAGAAAATTATCCAAATACATGTAGCTAAATCAAAAGAAATGGGTGTGATTGTTGTAAGAGGTGATAGTGAGATTTAATACCCTAGGATCACCTACAAAACCAAATATATTTTTCCATAAGAGAGTAAAAAAGATGATATTTGATTGATTATAGATGCACTAATGGTACAATGATCATTAATGGATCAATTATACTAATATAACTTACATAATGTACATATGAAGCCTTGCTATTATAGCACTTGGTTGAGAGATAAGACACAAAAAGATTATGACAAGTGTCTTAATCCTATTACATGAGACAACAAAAGATAACATGAGATAAGATAAGATCACATGTGTATTAGTGAGTTATACAAATATTCCTAAATTCCTAAGTAAACTTAACATGTGAACATGTGTGAATATGACCTACTAGGTGAACTAGTTAGATAATATAAATTTTTCACACCAACACTACCCCTTAAGTGCAACTTAGAGAGAAAAAAAAATAAAAAAATATAAAGATGCATAGAAGATGCAAGATGAGTCCCAACTACGAGGCCATGTTAGGTACCCATTTACAAAATATATCTCACAAACGAAGTAAAGGAAAATAACCCTATAGGAAAAAAATCCTCTTCAAAAAGAAAATGCAATAAAATAATCATGTACAAGTGATGGAAGAAGTGATGAATGAAAAAATCAACATGACTCCTTAAGGAAAAAATCCATCACAAATATACAATAGATATCCCCCCATAGGAGGCAAAAGAGTGAGACTATACATCCCCCGATAATGAAGTAGATCATTTGCCAATGGTGAGTGCTTGAAGACAAAAGACAATCCAATTTTGTAAACAATGTTCCTCCCCTTGGGAAGAAACAAGTCCAATGGTGGATGTAGAAGAAACTCCAACTCCAACAAGAGAGATGAAGGAATAAGTCTCATGATAGGTGTCTCTAAAAACTGGTCAAGTGCCTCCATATTAGAGTATGCAACAAAAAAAAAGGTGATACCCCAATCAAGGGCAATCAAAGAAGATGACAAATCAAGACTATGTAGAAACTCATGAAGAACGATATCCAAATACAATGATGGCTTGAAAAAAATGGTGCAATAATTGTCATCAAAGAGGAGATGAATATCATCATTTGTTTCCTCTAAATCTGAAATATAATCCTTACAAAAAAAATTTGATGTACCTATCAAGTAAGAATCCCACAACACTAAATCTAAAAGAATATGATGATCCTACCAAATTGAAGTATTGGAAAAAATGAGGGGGATCTCAATCAATGATTCTGCACAAGGAATCAATGAAGGTGAATTCTCAATAATTGTCTTTGTAGGAGAAGACAGAGAATCTGAAGAAACCTCATCATCCTTATCATCCAAAGATGTAAAGTGCTCCAAAAAATCAAACTCCTTTATAGTATCATATTCATATGGAATATTATTATAATTATCAAGAGGTACACAACATTATAAATAAGATACTCTAGGAAAGGTTGTGTATCACAATCTCCATATAAATCCCAAAAATTTATCCAAAGAGCACAAGGATACTCAATGTGTGCAATGAAACTCCAAGTGTCATCATTAATATGTAGATCAATCTCTCCTATGACATGATCATTTTTTAATGTCAAAAAAAATTCTTACAAGGTGTACTTGGTTGAGGAACAAGGCCATATAAATGTGGCATAAGATGAATCCAACAAAGATGTTTCAAGATACCATCTCTCTATTGCTTATAGTTTCCCATTTTCAAGATGATAAGAGAAGGATGAAGTGAAATACCATAATGAACTAAGATAGATCTCCAAATTACAAAGACATAAACCCTCAACAACAATTAGAATCTCCTTAATATGGCCAATACTAAAAATCAAGCCCCCTAAAAAGACATAACTCCTCTAGGTGTTAGGATGTCCAAGCTATCAATCAAAGTGCAAATACATAATAAAATATATAAAATATACTTAGGGTTGAATATGGAAAAAGTGCATGGATATATCTGAAGAGCTCCTCAATACCTTTCTAATCCCTCAAGAATCATGAAAATGAAATAAATAGGAAAAAAATATGAGCTTGGAGGTCAAAAAAGGAATCTAGATTTCAATAAACAATGAAATGTATTTGTAATAAAATTTAATGATGAGACCTACACCTTTGGAAAGTACGTGAAACTAGCTTTCCAATGACTATAAGAAGTAAAAACATGATACAAGGGTGAAAAGTTATGGCTCTAAAAATAGCCTTTTTTGAGAGAAAAAAGAAGTTAGGTTACTGTCTATGCAAATAAATGAGGTGGCACCACCTCGTCTGCAACAAATTTGATAGCATTGTTGGAACTAGGCGAAAAAATAGATGGAGTTGCTTTGGGCAGAGTTTCAATCACTTGAGTTATAGAGTTGGTAGGGAAATTGATGGTAGTTGGGGGCCACTTGCTAGGGAATAAGCCCTCAAAAATTGGCAGGAACTAGTTGCTAAAGAAACCATGACTAGACGCTTCCCCTATAGGTGCTAAACTAGTGCAAAAAGTAAGAAATATTTTTTTAATAATATAACTCTACTCTTCGTGCCTCGTTGATGTGATATGATGTGATCCTATGCACATTGTACATTGAGTGAATACTCCACTGAATATTCTCTATGATTGTTGACTATGCTCTGCTGATGTGTGCAAAACCATGTATAAACTATACAAATCGTACATAATTTTTTTTGTAGATTTCTTCAAATCCTAACAAAAATGGTTAATTCTTTTGACTTTAAAATATGAAGTTTTCTATATGTAATTGGGGTTTTTTGGGCCTTTTAGACTCAATGGTGACATACATTTGTCTCAAAAATACAATAAAAATAATCTCATGCCCAAATCACCCTTTGATCTAAGAAGTTTAGAAATTTAGAGCTCTGATACCATGTAAGAGTTGACAGTGAGCTCTAATATCCTAGGATCACCTATAAACTAAAGATAACCTTCCACAAGAGAGTAGAGCAAGATGATAATTGATTGATTATTGATGTAATAATGGTGCAATGATTAATAATGAATCAACTATACTATTACAACTTGCATAATGTGCATATGAGGCCTTACTTATATAGACAAGGTTGAGAGATAAGACAACACAATATTAAATGACAAGTGTCTTAATCTTATGTCACGATACAACTAAAAGTAAAATAAGATAATATCACATGTGCACTAGTGACTTCTAGAAATATTTCTAAAGTTCTAAGTAAACTTCACATGTGAACATGTGTAAATAGGACCTACTAGGTAAACTAGTTAGGTAATATACCTTGTTCACACTAACAATTTTTTTAGAGCTTACCAATATGGTCAAGCCCCAAATATGGTCTTTCAAACTTTATAGACAATCAAAATATAAAATAAATTTAGAGTATAGTGTGCACTCATAGCCTATATGCATTATCCTGTGAACAATAGAGTAAATAATTAAGGGAGCAATAATAATTATATTTACTATTATTCTTATGTGTATGGAGACACAAGTAGGAGATGAAGTGAGATATCTAGAGAATGCTAACAAGAACTTTAAAAGAATTCCAAAGGGTGTTTTGGATCTCCTTGAGGTTTTTGTTCTGCTCCCCACTCTTTTGGATATTCTTCTAAAGTTCTTGGCAAACAAAACTCTATTATCTTTAGAGATTATTATTTTTTAAATCCAAAACTTGTTCAAATTGCCATTTTGAGTATGAATAAGAGAATCTTGTTCAAATCCACTAGAAGGTATTTACAAAATGGTAGTTACAAAAATCAAGGGAAGTAAAAACACCATTGTTTTGGACATTGAACAAGATTTATATGGCTATATTATTTTGGAATGAAAGTGTAACTGTGTAAATTTCTAGGCAAGTATGCTTCTATCTTGGAAGATGAATAAAATAATTATAAAACGCTTTCTACAAATAAAATATACTTAAACATGTTAAAGAATTTCATAATAAATGAATGCTAATGTATAAACACACAACACACTTGACATCTTGAAAGGCAAAAAGGCTAAGGATAAATTGAAATAAGTCCTAAAAATATGCTATGAGAATGAACACTAAAATGGGTATAATTTTATAGTGTCAAAATTATAGTGTATACAACATTTGACATTATAACTCATTGCCTTTGAATATTTCATTTAGAGTCATAAAGTTGATCAAACTAGAGGTTTGAATATGAAGAACATTACCCTTGCAATTTACTAGATTCCTAAAAGTGTTCTTAAACACTATTAATCCCTACATAGATTTATATATCAGGAGATCAAGGTGAACATTTTTTATTGCCAATAATTTTCCAAATCAACGAGCAAGTTATTGTTTAGATTCACACATTTGGTTCAATTTTGTATGCATGCATATTAGGTCAACACATGCATAAGTGAACCAGATGAATCATAGTCAATATCCAAAAGTCTAAGTCACTCATCCATACGAGTATTTAAATTCTAATTATGTGAAAAGTTAGTTCTAAATATGTTCAACTTCTTTTTCCCACCTTCAAAATCTAACTAAATATTACAACTTAATTTATTTTAATTATAATATGCATAAGTGAACCAGATGAAACACAGTCAATTTCCAAAAGTCTAAGTCACTCATCCATACAAGTATTTAAATTCTAATTGTGTGAAAAATTAGTTCCAAATATGTTCAACTTCTTTTTCCCACCTTGAAAATGTAACTAAATATTATAATTTTATTTATTTTAATTGTAATATGCATAAGTGAACCAGATGAAACACAATCAATTTCCAAAAGTCTAAATCACTCATCCATACAAGTATTTAAATTCTAATTGTGTGAAAAATTAGTTCCAAATATGTTCAACTTCTTTTTCCCACCTTCAAAATCTAACTAAATATTACAACTTAATTTATTTTAATTATAATATGCATAAGTGAACCAGATGAATCACAGTCAATTTCCAAAAGTCTAAGTCACTCATCCATACAAATATTTAAATTCTAATTGTGTGAAAAATTAGTTCAAAATATGTTCAACTTCTTTTTCCCACCTTCAAAATCTAACTAAATATTACAATTTAATTTATTTTAACTACACAATTAATTTCAATATTTATTACTTTAAATCTCAACACATTACAATATATTATATTTATTTATCATTATAATTTAATTAAATATCCTAAATAATTTATTTTTCATTATTTCAAACCAAAACATTTATTAAAAAACCAAATAACTAAATAATCTAAGGTGTAAACTCATTAAAAAAAAAAGCTTGAAATGTTTACAGATATCTAGTACAACAAACTTTTTAAAAAAGGACATCTATCTAATACAATGAATATTTAAAAATAATAATAATTAATAATATATTAAACCTATTTGACAATAGTTTCCATTAAATAAAAATGCATGAATCATGTTACATAGGCACTAGCCTTATAAGTCCCAACTAATCTCAACTGCTTCCAAAGTTAAAAAAAAAAAATCATTCATGACTAAAATTCTCCTTTTCCCACCTCCTTAACTCCTTGGAATTGACATCACCAGATAAGATTTTATTGTTTTGTATCAAAGTCAATTATGTAAAATAGACCTCCACCTTCCATAAAATTAACTCATATATTGTATTTCTTTCGTTGCTTCCAAACAGACCAACTAAGGAAAGACACGTGTTCAATTAACATTTCCAATGAAATGGAGGTGGCACGATAACACGCATGCCTCTCGTTTCTTTTCTTTTCTTTAATTCGCCGAATTCACATCAACGTGTTTATAAAGATTGTACGAATTCCCGAATAATAGAAGCACCCACTCTTTGTCCAATTCCCAACTTTTCTTCACTTTTATTGAGGACGGTGATATATTATATAATTGTATATAGTATAAATAATTTCATAGGGTATATACTTTTATTTTTAAATTTGTATTATTATTTTTTTAATTTTATTAAACTTTAATTTTTGTTTAGATGGAGGAATCAGTGCTCATGTAAATTACAGGGGCTACCGGTGACACTGGTGCGACATACCCTCACATACCCTCCAATACCACAGGGACAGAGGGGAGACTAGACCTTGTGACCTCTTCCCTGCAACAAGATGCTTTAGCTGCTCTCCGCCCATTAAACTTTAAAGTTTTAAATATTATAAAATGAAAAATAATTAATTTATTATTATTGAAAAGATAACTATGTTATGTAAAAAAGAAGCAATAAAAGTTAGTTCTCCTACCTATGTCAATAGTATTTGGCATTTATTTTTTATCATAGTCGGTTTCATTAATACTAATAAATAGTTCCCAACTATCATGTACAAACATTTGCATTATTACTAAATAAATAATTTCTATCATGTACAATCACTATCATTATTATGAATAAATATTATTGTTGGTTTCTCATTGTGTAAAATTTAATGTGGGCTTTTGTCTTCCACATAAACTTACACCAAAAGCTTTAACATGGCAAGCGAACAATAGCTTTCAAAATAATTTAATAATGTTTCAATGTTGTGAGGTTAAACACATGATCTAGAGTAATAACACTCAATGGTGAAAGCAACATCCCAAGAGGTGGCCTCAAATTAGTTATAAATTAGTATTTTAACATGGCAAGCGAACAATAGCTTTCAAAATAATTTAATAATTTTCAATGTTGTGAGGTTAAACACATGATCTAGAGTAATGACACTCAATGGTAAAAGCAACATCCCAAGAGGTGGCCTCAAATTATACAAACATTCACAACCAAATAAATTAGTTAGTATTTTATTTTTTTTGGTGTGTAAGTTTGTATTCTTTATCATGAGAAAGTTACCATAATAATTAATATTTGCAAGTATTTTAACTGGTTACCATCAACTATACTTTCAACCATGGTGGAATAACAAGAACTAGCCATAAATTAATATATAATTTTATATAAAAATATTTAATATTATAGTGCATGAATTCTATCATTATATTAAATATTTTAACAACCTAAATTTTCATTCTAATCTTAAAATGGATAACAATAATTTAAGTTGTCTAGGATTAATGACTCATACTTATTATAATAGTGCACTATTATCTAAACTTGCTTCATCACTCGCATGTAAAAATGACTAGCAACAATTCAAGTTGTTTAGAAGTAATCTCACATTTATTATAATATTTTGCTATTATCTAATCACATTTCATCACTTGTGTGTAAAAATGACTACAATAATTCAAGTTGTTTAGAATTAATCTCACATTTATTATATATGTCCTATTATCTAATCTCACTTCATCACTTTTCTTCAAAAATGAAAAGCTATAATTCAAGCTGTCTACAACTAGTGACACACTTACTATAATAGTGTGCTACTTATGTGATCTGGAAGCCTTTAACCTTTACTTCAAATATAATTTCAACTATCAAATCCCTAGTAAGAACCATATGCAATGTGGTCAAATACATCATGGCTCCAAAAACCATGTCATCACAACTCTACTTTGAAGTCAATTAAGTACTCAACTCCAAATTCCAACTCCATTGTACTGCTTGTCAAAAAGTATTTCAATTTCACAATTTTTATCTCCACTCAACACACAAACTAGCCAACAACAAGAACTTAACACATCTCTTGTTAGTTCCTGTCATGGAACTATAGGGGACCCCTTGAACAAGGGCGATTTTCTCGGCTCCATTATCAAAGTTGCGATTATAGTGGGAGATGGAGAGGGCAGGAGAAAATGACAATTACTTTTAACTTAACTATTATATTTACGTTTGCAATCTAAATTTAACTAACTCTAAATACTGATAAATTCCCCTATACTTTTACTTTTAACTTAATTATTCTATTTAATGGAAATCACTTTTAACTTAACTATTCTATTTACATTTGCAATCTAAATTTAACTAACTCTAAATGCTAATAAATTCCCCTATACTTTTACTTTTAATTTAACTATCCTATTTATGTTTGCAATCTAAATTTAACCAACTCTAAATGCTAATAAATTTCCCTATACTTTTACTTTTAACTTAACTATCCTATTTATATACTAATTTCTTAAATATTTTGTGTAATTTAAATTATATAGGTTAATTATTCAAATTATTTTTGCAATACAAACCTTGTTAGTTCTCGATATTAATAAATTCAACTATGCTAAATTTTTTGAAGATTATTTTTTGGTTAAATAAATGTATCTATACATTCAAACTATATTTTAAGATTAATTTTTGGTAATATTAATTTTCATTTGCCTTTGATAAATTAAAATATATTTCTTGAAATCTATTTTTGTAATATAAAATCAATTAATACTAATTTCTTTTGAAATTTGATAAATTGAACAAAACTAATTTTCTTTAAAAAAAATAAAATATGAAAATAATTAATTTCTAGATAGTTTTAATATAATTACTTTTAAAATAATTTGATTATTTTAAAAATTAAACTGTATAATTTTTGCTAATACTAAATTAGATGCTAAATTAGTTTTGATTATTTTTAATTTTATTTCATACTTTTGGGTGTGCACGTGCAATTGAGGTACAAATTTTCTAGATTTAAAATTAAGGCTCAAATTTTTTGGATTTGAAATAACTATTTTTAAACCGTTTTTCAAGTACAGATTCATATTTATGTTTTGTGGCTAAAAGATGTTGGAATTATGAAGCTCAATCGATTCATCTATCTAACTGTTTTATTCTTTGATGTTTCATTTCTTTCTTTTGTCCTCTCATATTCTTGATTGTAACAAACTTCAAAATGCTCTCTTTGGAGTTGGATAGTTGAAATGTAAAAAGGACAGTAGTGCATTGAGTTGTTGATATTGCATTTGTCTGAATTAATAGAGTGCCCTTGCTTACTGATATTGTATTTATCTGAATTAATAGAGTGCCCTTGCTTCTAAAAGTGGATGTAGTCTGCATTTTCCATGAGTACATTTTGCAAATTTATTACCATTCTAAACATTTGTATTGGTCATATGCTCTTTTTTCCCCTTCAGTGCTTTTGAAGTGTCTTAGTGTATTGTTCTATTTTGAATAATAGTCAAAATTGCAGAGCAAGGATACCATGGGTGCAATGTAATTTTACATATTTTAAAGGTATTGTCAAGTTCTCTTTTGTCTTTCCTGCAAAATTTGTTTAATTTTTGTTTGTATCTTATCAATAATCTTTTTAAATAGTGAAGTCAAATGAATATCAACAGTAACAAGTTCTCTTTTGTCTTGCCTACAAAATTTGTTTAATTTTTGTTTGTATCTTATCAATAATCTTTTTAAATAGTGAAGTCAAATGAATATCAACAGTAACATTTAAAAGAATGAAGTGTACTTAATATTTTTATTAGTGAATAACATATATTTACAATACAATTATGTCATATTCTTTTAGGCATAGTGAAGTCAAATGAATATCAATAATAACATTTAAAAGAATGAAGTGTACTTAATATTTTTATTAGTGAATAGCATACATTTACAATACAATTATGTCATATTCTTTCAGGCACTTTGTTAAATAGATTACATGTATTCTCCATGTCAATAATTGAAAGATCTTCTCATTATTTTTTATGAAATCCAAGTCTGTTTGATAGATATTCTTATTGTCCTAAACAGTCAATTCAAATCAAATATGTAGTGTACAATTCTTTATGGGTAAAATAACAAAATCTACTATTGTCAGCACCCAATTTTTAGAACACAACAAAAAAATTTAACAAGTATAACAATAATTTTAATTATTTGTGAATAAAATAAATATAATATAAATTAAAGTAAATTATATCAATATAATATATAGAACTATAATATATAATCATAAAATAGCATAAAATTTAATTTCTTAAAATAATTAATAATAATAATAAATTGATGGAGGAGCATCTAGTTCGAGGGTGTGTTTTGTGTTTGCAAAACATTCCATGATTTTGTTGTGCCAACATAAAATTTGGAAGCTAGAAGTTATTTAATTGTCAATGTAAATGGTGTTACTGTGAAATTATAAATTTTATATTTTGAAGAGAATTGGTGAGTCATCAGAGATTAGTTGTAAATTTTTTGTTTGTCAATAAATAAATTATTATTAATAATGATATAAGATAATAATATGGTTTTATAATATAATATAGCTAGTTTTAAATCTATTATATTTGATTATATATTATATTAATTTATTAAATTCATATATGTAATATGTTAATTTTAACATGGCATTATAATAATATATAATGTATAATATGTAACATATATAATCTAATTTTTTTTTAATTTATAAGAAAGAAAATATTATATAAAAAAGATCAATGGTTGCACTAATTTTTTTAAGGTATTTTCCACAACAATGTTAATTTCATTATATTTATTTTTTCTTAAAGTAAAATGTTTGATTTTTTACTTTTTTAATTTTTGAATTTTTTTCCCTCATCTCATTATTCCAAAGAAAATCAATTAAGCAGGGTTAAGGAGGGTTTGTTTGATTTCCATATAATTGCAAGGGTGTGCAATAAAAATGCTAAAAAATGTTTATTAAGGTGAGTGTTATAATTAATATTACATAAATATAATCAAAATAATCTAATTTGAAAATATTAATAATTAAGAATTAGGTTTAGAATTAATTTTATTATAATTATAATTATATAGATTAATTTACAATTATAATAATATTATTTTTTAATTAAATTATGATTAGGGTTATAGTTCACTAAAATACAATTAAATATTTTAGTAATTTAGAATTAGAATTAAAATTATATAATTATTTAACTTTAGGATTAGAATATATAAATATAAATATAATTTATTAATTATTATTTTAAAATTTAAAATAATTATAAAAATAACTATAGATGTTTTAATCAATTATATTATAACCATATCTTATTTAATAATTATTTTAAATGTTTAATTAAATAATTAGTTGTGAGAATTTTTATAATCAAATAATTAATTACAACATTAGTTTTATAAATTAATTAAATTATAATTCTAGAGCCCTAATTATTATTAATAATTATAATTCTAAAATCATTATAATTATGATTAGGTTTAGAAATAGGGTTAACTAGTTTAATGGTTAGAATTATAGATATGATTAGAGTTAGGGTTAGGATTATTGTTAGAATTAGGATTAAAAATAGGGTTAAGATAGAATTAGAATTAGATTTCAAATTAATGTTAGAATAAGGGTAATGAAAAGGTAAATAATGTTCCCCTTAATCACACTTCAAAAATTTATCTTTATGTTAGGGTTAAAATTAGAGTTTGGTTTAGAATTAAAATTAGGATTAGAATTAAGGTTATAATTATGGTTAAGATTAGAATTAGGCTAAGGCTTACAATTAGGAAGGGTTAGGGTTAGAATTAGGGTTTCAATTATGTTTACAATAGGGTTAGGGTTAGAATTAGAATGAGAACTATGATTAGGGTTACAATAAAAGTTATAATTAGGATTAGAATTAAAATTATGATTACAATTACAGTTAGGGTTAGGGTTAAAAGTGAGGGTTATAATTTACTTAAGTTATTCTAATGCATATAAACCAATACAATAATAGTCACTATTAATGCACAATGATAACTTAAATGCGAAATTTCTCACTTAGTTCACTTAAACACCTATCTTCATCAACTGTCCTAGCAATAGTTACTATCAATGCACACCAATAATTTACCTAATAAATTACTTATTTAATTTACCTAAATATTTTTTCTGATCAATTATGTCCTATGCTTTCCTTTATTTATCTGTATTGTCAAACAAAACTACTTTGAGAATATAACTATCAATTACTATTTTTCCAATCTAATCAAACCATCGCTAATCTCAATTTTCCTACAAATCAAAGAGAAAAACCATCTTGCTAGCATTTGGTAGGAACTTCGCATCAATATCTAAGATTCACAACAAATAAAAATAGGACTATTCTTGCACATTTTGGCAGGAACTTCATTACAGACACAATAGATTGAATATTGTAAATAACAAACATTAGTCATTATTACAGGGATCTCTACTTTTATTTGTTTTTACCTCTTGGAATTTTTGCTTAACTTTGGTTTTTGTTGATATAAGAAAAATAAATAAGGAGAGTTTGAAAATATGGAGCTAGCTTGATTCTACCCTCATTCATCTGCCCCTTAGATAAACTAATTTATAGTCTCATTGCATGATTTGTCTCTCATATATGCCATTTATTGAAACTTTAAACTTAGTTTCAACTTTCTTTAATATTTTGGTTAAATATAAGGTTAGAGTATCAGTTTATCATCCTTCCAATAAATTGGAGGAACATAAATCTAGTTTTTTAGCCAAACCCAATAGCTTGATTTGGGACCCTACTTGTCTATTGACTATCATTAATGTATACCAAAATATAAAAAATTGAAGATGCCTTCAATAGTCAGTATAAGCCTACTATTTAAAACAAAACTCCTGCTATAAAACTATCTAAGGATTCCATATTTAAATGTTGGTCATAATGGGTGCACCCCCTTGCAAGATTAATCACACTACAAGAAGATATAAAAATCACAAGGTTCCAAGCCTATTTGTCAAGTTGGAATAAATTCAATGGCACATTGCATGCTAAGTTCCATCATAGGATTCTCTGCAACATCATCCCTTAACCATGGACCTTCATCACAAACCTTATCTTACATAAAAGGATAATTAACCAAATGTAGGTTGAGGTTGTGTAGACTTTCTATTGCATGATGACCCCAGTTACATATGTCATAGACACAAGGTCATAAGTTTGTTGTAGACTATCAACATCTAGTTTGAAGTCATCAAACTTAGGAAAATATTCAGGAGAATAGGAATTCTATAGAGAAACTTTCTCATTACTCATTCTTAGAAGACAAAACCCTAACCTGCTTTTGTTGTTTACAGACAGTTTCGTTAATCTCATCCTTATATTTCTTTAGACAATTATAACCCCAAGAGGCCATATTGATAGCATGACCATCATTTGGGGGAAAGTAGAGGAAATCCCAGGAAAGAAAGTATGAGGTTTGAACATAAAGTTAGTACTGTGATCTTTCAAGATAGAGAAGTCCTCAACATCTAGTTTAAATTCCTCTGAATAAGATCCCTGACATTCATCCATTTTTCATTAAAATTCCTCTCATCCAAGCTTGATTGAATTGAGTGATGGTAATAGTATTCTCATAGACAAGTGTTTGGTCTTGGTATCCATGACACTAGGGGGAATGGGGATGGAAGTGGGTTGGAATTAAGAACAACAAGGATCGTAGAATCTTTAACCAAACCAAGAGAATCCACATGTTATAACTAAAATGAGGACTTTGTTTGTGGCATGGACTTGGCATTTCTATTGTTTTACATGGCCCTTGCTTGAGCTCACTTCGTCACATACTTTAGTGGCGAAGACAATGTATTTACACTAATGTGTCTGGCTAAAATTTAATGGGGAAATGAAGTTCAATCCTCATATTTCAAATATTTCTTGTGGTTGGGATGGCCAAAGGGGGCATAAAGTCTTGTTTTAATGGTTTTCCAATTCAATATTTCGTTACCTATTCTTTGGCATCAAGGCCATCATAGACTTTCCAAGAGTACATTGCATGTTGCAACATGAACTTGAAGTTCCAATGGCCTCCAATAAGATTCTCATGTGCTTGTTGAAGTACATTCCCAATCTCTTACCGTGCCACAAACTTTAATACTTGGTTGGGCCCCAGCTTGAACAACAATCCATTGATCAACTGGAATTCCTTGCTTTCCCATGCTAACCTTTAGTGGTTTCTTGCTTGTAATTCATGTATATTATATGAGGTTTGATTAATACTTGAAAGAAAATAGCAATCAACATTAATTAGAAAGAGGCAGCGATAAATATTGATAGAGGGAATCCATTCATATTTGTGCTCATCAAAAACTTGTTGAGTTTTTCTTGCAAAAACTTGGGATGAAAAAAATCTCACAAGTAGTTAAATTGTGTTACAATAATGTCCAATGAGACAGTAGAAGATTTGGGTTTGAAAAGGATAACACACCCAAATCCTTATAAGTTATCTCAACTTCAAAATGGACAAAAAATATTGATAAATGAACAATGCTTAGTTGATTTTTAGATTGCTTGGTATAAGGACAAAATTTATCTGGAAAAATACATATCTATAAATTTACAAGTATAGATGTTTAGTCTATAAATAAATACACATTGATTAAGTGTGGACTACATTATCTCTTCTTAAAAAAAATTTGACATGTTAGAATATGGGCCATATTCTATTGAATAGCTCTAAAATTTGAAACATAGTAGACTATCTTTATTTAAGTATTAATTTAAAGTTTTAAACCATGTTTCCAAAAAAAATTATGTAGACTCAGGGATAGCTACTCAAAACATAAAGAATTTTCTATGTAGATTTTACTCATGAAGTAGATATTCTTGTTGCTGCAACAAGTGTACCAAATTTGGTTCGTGGTCATTAACTAAAACCTGGTGTAGTACTAGTTGATCTTGGCTTAAATGCAGTATAGGTATGGCACCTTCTAACTTCCTTTTTCAAAAAAAGTTTGTAAGTAGAAGATGGTTAATATATAGCAAATTAAAACTATTGCTTCCACTTTTGCATGATCCTAGAGCTAAAAGAGAATACCAAAATTAGTTAGTCATGTTTCCTATGAAGAGGCTTCAAGAATAGCTTCAACAATTAATTGTCTACCATGTGGTCTTGGTCCAATAACTATTGCAATGCTTTTTTCCACTACTCTACAATCATCAAAATGGGCATATGGGTTCAATTGATATTTTTGATGTTTGATTTAGGCCTTTTGCAATAGACTTCACATTATAAGTTTTATTAGGCTTATAAATGAGTTATCTAAATTACTGAATGGAATAAAAAGATCATTTTCTATCGTAAGGCATTTTATGGAGACATTAGGAACCTATAAGAGGACTTGGAACTATATGCTTTCATTTTCATTTGTGTAGAAAACTGTAACATTTAAGCAAGTTGGTTATACATGACTCTACGTACAATGAAAGTTCTAAAGATCTTCGCTTTTTGAAAGAGGATGTTTTATCATATTTGCTAAATGGTTAAGGAAATCTTTGAACTCAAATATTTACATAATGTTGGCAACATGTAAATTGTGCTTTCTTCATGCCTAAAAGCACAACCAGAGCATGAGAATTTTGAAGTGAGCAAAATTCTTTTGTTATAAGAGTCATTTTCTAATGGAAGAAAAAGTTGACTCTATCAATGATCAAATTCCTAAATTTAGGCGACAATTGCTTTATCTTGACCAATTGTTCCTAAAACACAGTAAACTCAACAAATAAAACAAAACACACAGTAAACTCAACAAATAAAATAAAACTATTCTAAAACTTTCTGGCAGGAACTTCGTTGCTCTGCAGCTCTTGTTTATAATAGTAATAATATGGATTCTTATAAACCACTATTTAAATGTACAATGATTCATTTTTTTTTTATTTTAACACATTTTCTCTTGTTTTGTGTCATGAAGTTGATGTTTTGGATACGTAATTCTAGCATATAATTTGATTGCTTTGGCACATTAATTGAGCCAAAACTAAATCCCACACTTACATATGCTACATGCTCTATTTAGAACCTTTCTAACTCAATTCTCAATAGTTTAGTTAGCATAAGCAAAAATGTAATCAAAATAATGTTCTTGGACAAGATCAATGGTAGAATCATGCCTTCTCTTTCAAAATTTAAGCTCTCACATTCCAAGGCTAACATTCCCAAGATTTACACATTACTTCTCAACATGGGTGCCAAAAATTCAAAGTGATGTATCTAAGGTTATGTATTTAAAGGCATCATCCTAAGATACTCTAATTTCATCAAACATCACATAACATTCACATGAAACATCAAAAGTCATTCATTCTCTTATAGGCACTTAAACACCAATAATCCTCTATTAGCATCAACAAACAATAACATATCTTTATAATTAGGTGATACTCATTCTCAAAGCACACTTCAAGGACACTCTTTGACACACTCACTTATTGACACACATAAACAACCAACTCAACACATTCACTACCATCCTATATAAGCATACATTGTCACCCTTTTTATCACTTTTACCTTAACTATTTTAATTTTGTCTTAATAAAGAGATGAATTCCTGAACTTCAATCCTTGCATAACAAGCCCCACAACGCTCCTCATCACCACCCCTATTTTCCTTACCTCATATCTCATTAGACAAATGGATCTTCAGTAATTTCTTCAATCACAATACATAAAATTTAGATACCCCAAGGGGGTCCCCTTTAGCTTAGAGCCAAGGTCTAAGGGATATCCATTCTGCCAAAATCTGCCCAAGGCATGATCCTGACCTCATCCCTTTTTAGGCGTTGGGGCTTTGCACTCAACAAGACTTGATCTTTGGTGGTCTCATTTAGAACCTTTCAACTTCACCAACAAACCAAAGGCCCATTGACTAGTACAAATTTTGAGTGAGATGAATCTCTAAAATTTCTCGAATCGTAAATGAATGAATGTAATATTATAATAAACGCTCATGAGACCAAATAATTTATAAAACCAAAAGCCACAACAAAAAATACATCACACTATCATTATCATTAAACATAAAGACTGTTCAAATAACCCTCCAAAATTTCCACTCTTTTCAATATTAGAATGTTAAAAAAAAAAAAAAAACTTCTCATTCCATCTAAAATTATCTATATTCTAAAAGTATCTTTATACTTTTATAAACATTACTTTTAAGCTGAACTTTATAATATAAGATCATTCTATACCATTCATAGAATAAAAATTACTCTAAAAAATTATGTGTACTTGATATTAACATCTCGATAAACTAAACACTCCATAGTTAATATAAAGTCAGTCTCTCCCATTTAGAAAATGAAAAGAAAAGTTGATGTAGATCGACTAGGACTACACAACCACCTAATTCCCATAAAGCAATCTCATAGCAGAGAGCTCTGGTAATGTAGTCTGAGGAGAGGGACAAAATAGGACTAGGATAATGAATGCCAGTACCGTGTGGACAACCCAACGCTTTTTTAATGGCTAAAATAGATGTTTTGGATGGCGTGCCTTCTTTCAAGAAGTCCAGCTCGGGCGGCGCACCCCCACCAAGCCAATGCCAACAAAATTATATTTATCAGATAATAGGTTACCAGTTTTCTAAAAATTCAACAATAATAAGTATATTCTTACTATTTGGACGGCGAAAATGACGGAAGCATTAAGCTGCAATGACGCAACTGTAAATACAGGCGGACAACAAGCCGACCGGTGAGGTCCACAGTTTTCCCGGCACATTTGTATGTATATACGCCCAGCTATACTTATCCGTGCAATGTATTATATGAACACTTGTGGTATCTGTTGATGTCCTGTTTGTGTATGGGCGATTAGAGTCGAGCTGAAAAGTTTTGCAGATTTAGCAGCAATGGCTGTGGAGGTATTTTATCCCTGCTTTTCTTATGTTTCTCTTGTATGCATCTTTGAAACATGCATCAATATATGTATTTTTTCCTTTACAGTTTTAGGTCCCCTGATTCTATCCTAGTCTGTGATGCATCAGGTGACTGGCTCTTAGTAGTATAAAGCCATTTAAGGATTTGGTTGATGTGGGCATCGATTTGTTTGTTTGTTGCATAATGTATCTCATAATACTTAATCTAAACCAGCTTGAAATCAGTATGACTGCACTGCTAGTTGTGGGAATTCTGTTGGTTAAGAGGGGTTACAGTTTTGTTTAGCATTTCCTGTAACTTACCAGTATCTTCTACATCACAGATTTTTTGCCATCTGTGGTTTCGTACAAATGCAGTCAGTGGAATCTTTGTGTGGTTTACTGGTTGACATTGGTATTACCAAGGCCCTTTTGGAGTAGACCCAGCTTCAGTAGGTAGTTTAGAATTTAGGTATCCCCTTTGAATGGTTTAATCATTTATGGGCTCTGCTTGATCATGGTAAATAGAACTATTATTGGATAGAAAGTCATCCTTTTAAAGTAGTGGAGCCTGTCAGAGTAGTATATAGAAATTGACTACCTATTGCAGCTATATCTTTGCATATGAAAAATTCTTCTGTGTAACCTTTCTTTCGCTTTCATAATGCATCAATAGCTATAGAAAACCTTATCCTTTTGGGGTATTGGAGCTTGTCTGGGTAATAAACGGAAATTGGTCATCTGTTGTATTTATTTTGTTACATACGAAAAATGATTCTATGTAACCTTTCTTTTGTTTCCTTACTGTACCTGTTGACCTAGCACCACGCCTTTGTATAAGCTATCTTTTAGGACCTGGAAAAATGGTAATAAGTTGCATAGGGTGGATTGTAGACATGAATATTCGGTATATAAAAATAAGCTTGCCTTTGGCATTAGATTTGGGGTACATGCAGTGAACTCATCGTGGATGCTATTTCTATGGTAGAAAATCATTGTCAATGTCAAGATTAAGATTATAATGCTTTCTTGTTTTGCTTTTATACTAAGCACATGCATTGGATCTTATTTTCCCTTTTGCTTGAGAGACATAGTTGCAATTTTGACTATTTTGTTCACAAGATTGTGTTGTACATACCAGCTTGAGTATGAATTAGAATTGAAGAAATCCCTGTTTTCCAAGGGAAATATGTAATTGGAAGCTTAATTTTAGTATAAGTGCTTGATAACTCTTCTAAGCAGAGAGGCAAGGAATTCAAGGTTCTCATATAACACATACGACACACTGACATTCAATTTGTTTTCTTTTTCCTTCACGCTGTGTTATGGCACAAATTGTGCAAGTCAGCTGGGCATATTTCAGATGCTCTGTGCACAATCTTGTAAAGATTCACTATTGGATCTATACATGATTAATTGTGGGTGGCCTGCAAGTTGTAAGGGCCTTAAGTCTGTGGATCATTCAAAGTCATTTAAAAATGTGATTGGAGATTTATTTGAATCAATTACCTCAGCATCCATTTTTCTACTTACTCTATTAACAGGGGATTGACAGGATTAAATGGTGATTTTGAGTGTGGGGATATTCAAGCATCATTTCGGAAAGTGACCTATTACTGCATGGGAAGATTTGAGGGCTTTATCAAGAAAACTATCAGAGACAGACAAGAGGGCGATTAAACTAGAGAAGATATATTAACTCATTGTGATCATTGTGCCTTACAAGAGTAGATTGTGACAAGTATATTGCACAATCTAAAAAAAAATATTTGGAGGATGATTTTATATAATCCAAAGATAATTTTCCTGCGCAATACAGGAGCACAAGTCCATGCTCATACCTCTTTGGTTGAGAGCTGAGGACTGAGGGGTATCCATTCTGCCAAAGTTGCATGGGGCACAATCCCAATCTCATCCTTTATATATCATACCTCTGGGGGTTTGAACCATCATGGATGGTGTAATCAAGGAACATACCATGACTCTCAATTGTGCTAAATCAATTGAGCTACGACCCTTTGATATATTGCACAAATTTAGAAATTTTGTACAGGCACTGTTTGAGACTATACATTAAAATAGATACTATTCATTCTACCTGCACCTAGGAAGGAATTATGACTTAATAATAAATAAGTAAATAACAATTGGAAAGAAAATTATGGTTAAAAATGAAAATTTGTATATATCTTTATCGTGATTCTGTTATGCCTAGTACCTGTAATGAATGGATAATAAGTGGAGTTGTCTTAAGGTAGTCAACATGGCAAGGAGAAGGAGCATACTTTCTGAGATGCAGCAATATTGAACATCATTATATGTAGGCATTGGACTGTATTGTGCAGCTTTGGGCACAAATGCAGCAAGAATGAACATCATAAATTTGTAGTCGTTCAATTGAACTCTGCAACAATAAGCAGTAACTAGAAAACCCTTAGGGGATTCATAGATTAGATTCTTTGAGTGTATGGATTTTTACCAGATCATGACTCCTTGTAATAGTGCAATCCCTTATAGCTTAAAAGCTTTTTAAGCTTTTTGGCTCCTTTTCTTTCTGTATGACAATGGTTGCGTGTCTTTTCGTATATACATGATCTATTTGAAACTTGAATTATTTTGTGCACGTGCAATTAGTTTGATATTTTGCTTATGGATTGGAAATTTTCATAAGGGTACATCTATGACACAGTTATTCAAACTTGGAGACTGTTCATGGTTTGATCAAACTTGCAGAGTGCACAACATTGCATGTACTAAATTGGGGAACATAACCTTTTTGCTAATGGTATTTCTATTATACATTTAAGAATCTTTGGAAACTGAGTATCCTATCACTATGCAGCCATTAGATCTGTGCAATCCCGAGGACCATCGATACATAAAGTGAAGACAAGTTACATCTTGTCACGCACGATGTCCAGACCTTGGTTTATTCTGTTTGTATTCAGTTGTACATATCTTTTTGTTAAATCACTGACTGTATACTCATGAATCATTTTTGCATGCTATCATGTTTTGACAGAGAAGAAAAAGTATTGAAGTATATTTGGCTAGACAGTTATGAAATTACATCGTTTGGATTTTGCAGGTTGATGGATTGCCAGATGGCTGGCCTCTTGGACTAGAAGCTGTCAACATTAGAGTAAGAATAATGGAGACCATAAGAGCAGCAGAGCTAAACTCATTTCATCTGGCCACACCCAGTTTCTCTTCATTGTCTTCATCAGATCTTGATACAGAGGTGATTAATCATTCAATATACACATCTTTATTCATTGTATGCGCATCTCACCTTGAGTTGGTTAAATGATTACTTCGTTTCTTACAGATTTTTTTTTTAATGTTTATGGCAGTCCACAAGATCATTTTTCCCAGATAAGAGCATCACTCTAGGGACTCTCATAGGTATCCGTCCTGATCATACGGCCATGCATAATGGCAGTGCTGGTCATCAACAAGCTCAGATGCAAGTAAGCCAGAGTAGATGTGGTTCGACAAGACCCAAGAGTTGTCATAGGCTGAGAAAGTGGAAATCTTATATGGGGTGTATGCACTCAAACTCTAGAATAGACAACAGTATCCCTTCCCTTGGGCAGTTCTTGGAAGCACATAAACGAGCTGGAGTCTCTTTCATTGGTGCTTCTGGTGAAGAAAAGGTCTATGTCAATGTAATGTCAGAAGAACCTGAAGTGGCTGTATCAAGTAGCGATCATTTTTTGTTAGATGGTCATCGGAATATTCAGTCAAGGTCAAATTCTTCAAGGTTACCTGCTTCAGAACTGCCAGCCATTGAGGAGAATTCAGCTGGTGACCTTACAGACTGTAGTCCACATGACACTCTTGGAGCGAAAAGTAAGCACCGAAGGGCACATTCTTACAACTTTTGTTTGCCAAAGGTCTCAAACATTTTGGTCAGAATGAGCCCTGGCAGGTACAGTCCAAGTGGAAAGATTAATCATTCATGATCTAACAATGGAGGATTTAAGTGCCACGATGGAGACTTACTGTTTTTGCTTGAAGTTCTTGTTGCTTCTGCTTCTTTTTGTGCAACCAAATATGCATTCACCAATTTCACTTATTTTATTTTGGATTGTATTAATAAATCTATGACCGCTTTATTTCAATTTCTGGTATGAGAAAAGTACTGTCAGGAACTAATCTTTTAGAGAAGTAAAGCAAGGCATCACTGAAGCACTCTAATTTCCTTTAGAGGAGCATTTTCTGTATAATACAAAGATGAAAGCTGAATATTTCCATCGTTTCTAGCATTTCTGGTTGTGGGTAGTACAGGGAAAGATAGCGGTGATCTATTGTGAGCTTTTCTGAGAAGAGTAAGAACAATGATCAAGATGAAGAAATGGTACAACCATCGAATTAAAGACCAAGGACGTAATGTTACAGTAATCAATTGAAATGCCAAGTTAAAAGATCAAGGATGCAATATTATTGTCATCAATTTAAAAGTAAACTCAAGATGGTGCGATGAAATCATCAAGCAAAGGGTTTGGTGTTGCTAGACCAGTGTCTGAGATGATGTGATGAAACCATTAATTTCAAAGTTAAGGTCAGAGAAAATAAGCGAATCAAATAATACCACAACATCCCAACATCATTTGCACATCCTACAATTTGTATTAACGACATCAGCACTGGAATGTTACACCATTCATGATCACATGATAACAAGACCTTCACTATAACAGGACTGATGCCACCAAGCTCATAGTTTAAGACCCAAGATACAATAGTTTTCTTTGCTACCAAATCATGAAGTATTATAACATCCTTTCAACCGTGATAGTAGTATAGTGACGCAGTCTACATTCAAGTATTACAACACTCATTCTAACATAACACCAACACAGTCCATCTTCAAGAATTATGATGTTATTTCAATCATAACAACATCGCAGTTAAAAAATGCTTTCAGTTTCACGGTCCAGTTCAAGCGTTTTACATGCTATCAACCAATAACATCAAAAAGGGTAAGTTCAAGCATGCTTCCATTAATCACAATATCACAGTCCAGCTTAAGCATTATAATATGCATCAATCGTGACAGTATCACATTCAAGTTAGAGAATTATGGGTTGAGTGCATCAACCTAACTTAGTACAAGCTTGAGAATTCAAATGAAAATGGTTATAGGATTCCCTAGTTGAAAGCAGTCCAATAACAGGTTTATTCAAGTAAGTGATGCTCAATTGGAATCATTATAGCAAGCCACAACAGTTTTTATCTTGTTATCACAAATATATTATCATGCAGCCAAGAAAGGATGACAATAAATTTCCCAACTCCATTCATGTCCCCGTACAATAAATTTATAGATAATATCTATACCAATGAAAACTTATAATGATCATTTGTAATAATCATAACAAGGAATGATGACAACTGAACTAAAAGAAAGTTTGAGTCCAGATTAGCTTCGCAAGCCAAAACCTCCTTGGAAATGCACAACACAACAAGCAATACTAAGAGGATTGTCTTTGCTTGCACTTCTTTTACAAAGATAACAATGCCCAAGGAAGGAGTTCCATTGCATAGCGTTCATTATTTTTCAATGGTCTCACATGATGTGCTCTTGAACGCTGTATTGGTAGTGATCTTCATCGGAACAAGGGAATCCTAGAAACCCTGCTTCCGATGCTGTCCATAGCGAGGTCAGCTCAACTACCTCCTTCCTACAACTAATGCACTGTAAAAATATCAGGGAAACCAGGGGACGCCTGCCCCTCTCTCCCGGCCCCCCCATCCCCTAAAATGCCCCGTCCCTGTCCCTTTCCCTAGGATGTGGACGTCCCGGGTACAAGGGGACGGTAGGGGACTGTCCCCTTTTTTGCAAAAAAAAATAAGGAAACGTCCCGAAACGGGGGATGCCGTCCCTCGATCGTCACCGAGCCGTCGTCCCGGGTACAAGGGGACAGGGACGGTAGGGGACCATTCCCTTTTTTGCAAAAAAAAAGGAAACGTCCCCGAAACGGGGGGTGCCGTCTCCCGATCATCGCCAAGCCGTCCCCCATGTCAAAGCATGTTTTAAAAATTATATATATATATATAATAGTTTTCTAGTTTATGAGTTGTTCATTTAAATTATTTTCATATATCTTTCACAATATTTGGAACACTCACAAGATAAATATTTGATGCTCTATTAGAGATATAAAAATATTAAAATAACAAAATTTTATTCTAGAAGAGTGTAAACTTGAATTTATTTGCTTCTTGTTTACTAATAGGTTTTAGAGACAAAGACTTAGGATTTTGACCTTTTTAAACAATTCTTCACAATTGGAAATAGGCTGAATATTAAGGCAATTTGATGCCCAAAACTCCTTGAGTGCAGCAATTGTACCCACATTTAACTACTCAAATCCATATCAAACAATACACCAGCATTGAATTTACTTCCAGTAGTCCACACTCCCACCAAATTACAATAATTGTGCCTTCTGATGCCTCAACTATTCATTATTGTTCTATGCCAAGTAATCAATAACCTAGGTGAGACAATCTTCACTGTAATCACAAATGTTCGCCCAATTTGTGAGTTGGAAATAACCTTATGTAATTTGATACAAGTTTATAAATTATAACTTGGAGGTTGTATTATGATTCATGTATGTTAATTCTGAATTTTCAATGTGTATTGAGAATTGACAAAGAATGTTGAACACAAATGTTATATGTTAAGGTTCTATAATGTATATTATGTATGCTTTATCCATGTTTTCATATGAATATTTAAAATTTCCCTATATATTTAAAATTTTCCCTATATTTTATATAGCTGTCCCCCGCCGTCCCCAAATTTGGCCTAAAAAATCGGAAACTTGGGGACTCGTCCTGCTGTCCCCTACTGTCCCCATCCCGAAAACTTGGGGTAACACTGAAAATATAAGAAATTGCTGCAACAATACCTTTTCATGGTCATACTTAAAGTCTAACTAGGCTAGGGTTTTCAATGCAATCCCAAGCTTGTATTGAGCATCTTGAAATATTGTAGGCTAGGATTACCTAACTACTGATTTTTGCAGTTGTTTGAACAAAGAAATGACCTCGAGAGACACCCTAATTAAATCCAGTAGGCAATTTTTTTAGTCGTGGAAGGTTTATTGCATCTTATAAATACCATCAATTTTTTTGTTTATGGTTCACAAACAAATCTTTCTCTTGTTAGCCATTTGGTTTTACATTGCAATCGTGTTCCATATTCTAATTTCTTTCCTAATGTATAATTTAATGCTCAAGCGAATCACATAAGCTTGAATCTCATTGTTATAGGCCCGCTGCCTAAAATCTGCAATGCTTCATTAAAGTATAACCCTGTTTTCCAACAAAATTATATTTCTTTTCATAATCTTTGAAGGTTTGGCTCATAAAGGACACTAGATGCTCTTCTCCATCTTCATCTTTTTGCGTAGGAATAACAATACTAGTATGCTTGGCATTTATGGAGAATAGATTGAAGCTTCTTTCATTTAGATTGTCTAGGATAGAAGCCTTAGCAATGACACACCTTATAAGCCCAAAGTTTCCTTCCATTCCTAAGTCCATTTGATTTTTTTAGGGGTACTCAATAATAGGCCTAACAAGGCCAACAAGGTCAGAAGTAAACTTTCTGACAAACTTAATCTTCCTCAAAGAGGATTGGAGTGCCCTCTTGTTGCTTCACATTGTTAGCTGCATAATAGCTTTTACTATTTCAGGGTCAGTAGCTATGTCCATAACCATGTGAAAAGTGGCACCAACATTGGAAAGTGCAAGGGCATTCCCTAGTAAGCAACCACGCCCCACTTGGTGGTGAAGGCAATTTTATGGCGGTTTACAACCTTTATCAAATTTGATTAATTCCATGGTATGCATCAAGTAAAGGTTACATTTTTTATTCTACAATCGATTGGAGACTCCGATCTATTGGGGGAGAGGATAGAAGTCTTTTGCTAGAGTTTAATTGTGATCTTTAAAGTCTAAAAACATAAGAACACTATACAATCAAAGCTCAACAATGCTTCATTCATAGAGTATACATCCAATGAGAAAAAAATTAAAAATAGGAACACAATTTCCTTCCTACACCAAATTGATGTTCTACTACACTAATCAAAAGGATTACACACACAATCAAGATAATCAATTCATAACCAAACAAAGTAACATAAAAAAATCTTCACAATTCATATAACAAGCATTCGAAAAATGGAATTTACAAGATAGCAAATTCCTAGACATAAATATTACATCACATCTAACACCATGCAAGGAAACCACTAAACTACTAAGGAGAAACTCCTATAGTAACTAGAGTCCTAAAATTGGCAACATACCAAAAACAAGTATATAATCATAATATGATATATTTAATTAATATGTGTCAATGCACTTACTAACACACCATTATATCCAACACTATGTCAAAACATCTGTGTAGCTATGGAATTATATCTAAACAACACAATGTGCTCCTTCATGTCACTTACTAACATGATCCTTATGTCTATAAGACAACATCATACAACAAGTATATAATTATAATATGATATATTTAATTAATATGTGTCAATGCACTTACTAACACATCATTATATCCAACACTATGTCAAAACATCTATGTAGCTATGGAATTATATCTAAACAACACAATGTGCTCCTTCATGTCACTTACTAACATGACCCTTATGTCTATAAGACAACATCATACACTCCACTAATGTTAGAACATTATGAGCATGGTAACATGTCCAAAATAATACAACAATGGAAGAAGACATACATTATATACAAGCATTCCAAACATATCTCATTCACCTAATTCGTGTGAGTAGAATAATAACTAAGCTCATTCTTGAATGAAAATATATGACTACCATACATGACATTCACCCATATCAAGTGATCCACTTGAATACAATTACAACTCATATCTTTTCTCAAACACATACAAAACTTACTCACATTCCAAAAGAGTACAAGCTATTTACACCACCATAGTGCTAATGAACACAAGAATCAAGGATACTACATTCTTTATGATCTACTCACTTATACCATCCACCAAAGGTCCATCTTCGATATGATAGAGAAGAAATTTACACTATACATGACCAACAACTTAAACATTGTAACATAGCCACTACAATAATGCAAATAATATCAAAGTGGAAGAATTATTTATTCCAACAAAAAGACAATAAAGAAACTCAAATGCCACAATAAAATAAGTGTGACCATAAAGTCACAAGATAAACAAATATTCAAAGATGGCTAGAATACTTTGAAATAAGATAATTAAATCAATGCTAATCCTTAAAAAAGAAAAGAAAAGAAAATTCATCAATAACAAAAAGAAAGTATTACAATCTTGAATTTGCAATTTATATACACTATGTGACTATTTCAAGTTACTAGCAAGGGAGCCAAAAGTGACATAACATCAATATTTCTAGAACCCAAGGTGAGTAAGAGAACATGTTCCAGTAGTAATATACAAGTGAGTCTTCTACAACTCCAATCATGTCATAAAATATAAGATCATAAATCTTCCTTACTAAGCATAACTCAAGTTGCCAAGGAATTAATATTTCATCACATGACTACCACACAACAATGATTTCAAAGTTTGCTAACTCTATCCAAAAACTTATGTTTCCTAAGGCAACATGATGCAGAAGCATCTAGGTGAATTGGCGATCTGCATCACCCAAAAACATTTCGGTGTTGATTTCATTTGTTTTGGTCTGACTTTTGTTGATATTGCATTTTTGGAATTGTGGTCAATTTTGGGGTTCAATTTAATTCTGGTTCATGGTCGGTTCAGACAGAATTGAGTGACATTATTTGTCATTTCATTTGACAAAATGTCATGTTTGATTTATCTTCCGAGTATTTGTTGAAATGAATCTCAATTGATTTTTCAAAAAGATGATTATCCCAATAAAATAAACATTTATTCTTCTTCATGCTGACGTTAGTCCTCTACATTTTCATAGATAAAATTGAATTAGTTGCTGGTTGTATTGGAATACAAAAAGAAAGGAAAACAAGAACAGAATGGGAACCAGAGGGGAGAACAGGAATACTTAAAAAAGAAGAAGAAACCAAGAAGATGCCATGGGCAGAGGAGGATACCAAATAAGATTTGCAGAAATAAAGAAAAGGAATAGAATGCTAAGGGTCGCGCCATGATAGAAAAATGCTCCAGAATAAAAAATGAGAAAAAAAAGGTATGCAGATAGGGATGGGGAGCAGGCGCACAAAGTAAATAAAGACTACAACATACAATTGTATGAACAGAAAAAATTAAAGAGAAGGCTGTGAATAAAGAAAAGATAAGAGTAGTAGTGGGAGCGTGATAGCAGAGGGACAAGAATGTGCAGAGAAATGTAAAAAAAATTCAATACAAAATAAGGATTAAGGGGTGCATATGATGAGAGGAGGAAATGAGCAGAGGTGTGGAAATGTAAGATGAGCAGAACAAGAATCTTGGATCATAGACAAAAATATTGCGTTTGCAAAATAAAATATAGTAGATGTAAATTGAAATCACAAATCTGTGAATCATTGATCAGATAGAAATTAATTTGCAATCTAAAATTGTTCATTAAATCATTTCAGATTTCGAATTGGTTAATGATGTATAAAATTCAAGTTGGTTTGAAATGTGTTAAGTGATAAGAGCAGAAGTAAACTTGTTTTGGCTGCAAACTTCATTGGTGCAATTTTGAATTGGACTTTAATTGACAAATGAAATTGTCAATTTAAATTGATATTGGCTGTGAATTCCGTTAGTCTGATAAGACTCATGAGTTTGATCTGCACCACAACACAAACACAAGTACTTTTTCATTCTTTGATAATTTGTAATAAAACTATTGTCATGCATCATCATTTAATTAAATAATTGCACAGTCTTCTATGAAATCTACCAATAGCATCCATTAGAATTTACCTTTCTACACATGAATGGGATCCCACAAAAATATTAAATTCAAGAATATTAAAATGTAGCCACACAACTTGTCACATAGTAGTAATCATCCAACAAACCATGACTAAAATAAGAACATAACTTTGAATCACAAGCAAAAGATCTCAACACATCCACACAACAAGGTATGCTTTAACATCTAGTCAAAGAGACTTTAGCCTAATTAATCCAACAAATCCTTAAATGCAAAACATATATTTTACAATCCAAAATATACACTATGTAATAAGGAAACATATATTTAGGGTTAAATAATATAGGATTCATCTATGATTTCAGTACTATTACACAAAATTCTTTATGGATTCCATGTGTATGACCCAAATACAACCCTTTTCTTAATTTTCTAATTTTCTCAATGCAAGGTCACACCTATATTCCCTCATTAATCCTAAGAAAGAAATAAATATGAGGATCTAAATCATTACCTCAATAATCTATCACATTAATGCAAATTTTTTCTTCATGCTCTACATTAAATAATTCACAACATAAGGACAAACATTGATAATGAACCAATAAAAGATGCAAATCATGCAAAAATTTCTAGATACCATGTGAAAGGATAGAAATAATGATTTAGAATATAGAAAGAGAGTAAAAAAGTATGTTTCTCTTGCTATTTGGTATATACACACAATTAAGGGCACACAATACAAGGTTCATTTTATGCAAGTATTAATGCATTGCTTTCCTTCTAAAAATCAAGAATATGAATGATACATTGCCTATTTCACAACCAAATGCATCATTCACAAAGGAGTACACAATTGCTTATTTGATTTCAATATTTGCATTTCCTTTCACAATATTTTTCCATAACCACACTATCAAAAAGTGGCTATATTGGCACAATCATGACTCCAATAGGCCATTTAATCACACACACACCATAAGAATTCTTGTCAAGAATTCAAGGAATCAAGAAGGCATACAAAAATTACTTCTTAGTGAGCAAAAGGGTCTAACTAATTCCATGAATGATGTATTGTGAAACTAGCATACACATGCAAGGAAAAAAAATCAAGGCTATACACCAACACACACAACCAAGATATGAGGTCGCACATATGCTTGTACATTGACTAGTAGAAACTCACAACCCATAATTCTGAATATTACAATATGGAATTTGATGCTAAATGTAATAACCCAAGCTTTCAACTAAGACATTAACATACAAAGAGTGGACATATTTTTTGTATGTGTTACAAGTGTGGCATTTACATGTCACATTAAAAACTCATGTGTACATGTTGTCATGACAAAGCATAAAAACACACAAAACAAACATCACTCATGGTGGCACAAGAAAAAGACTTCACCAATCATGTGATAGGGTCAACATGATGAACATACAAGAGGATATCACTTTATCTATGATAGAGATTAGGTATTAGCCCATAATCTTGTTCTCTCACAAACACAACTTGGAATAGAATGAGAGTGACACCAACTTCATTACACACCCTACGATGACATAATAAAATCCACTAATATATGGGAGTGAATTCCATTCACTCTAAGATTACCTACATAAGCGGTAGGTTAGTTGGGAGATATAAGGTCTCAACCAATCAAAACATTGACTAGTTAATTATACACAAAGCACACAAATCAACCATGATGATTCTATGAGCTAGAGGTTGTCTTACTTTGACAACCGCCCACTCTCACAAAGACATAATTTATTATCTTTTCAAACTAAAAGAATATTAAATATTTCATAAATACCACATATACACATTTCAAACTAAATTTAAATGCAATGTAATAAGGTAAAATAACCACGTGCAAAGAACCCACTCATCTTACGAGTTAAATCACAATACATAAATTATAGAATTTCCATCGATTTATATCTAAGTTTCACAAGGATTCATAAAAATTATCTCACTCAACTCAAGTGAGATAGAGGTTAAACAAATAAGTTTTACCCAAGATGACCATTTCTTATTAACTACCTATTAGAGAAATCTATACTTGCACAGTTAGGTAAATTAGGTGCACCTACACCATATAAGAATAACCAACACATAACATAAATCACCAAACATGATATCAAATCATCACATCTAACTATAGAAATCATTTATGACTAACACGATCCATATAATGAAATGTAGAATCAATAATAATCCACAAGACTAAACTATAACAATTATTAAATCACATATAATATATATCCACTAAAAAATATTACTCCCAAGTTATTTTGTAGATCTTTGAATCCAAAATAATGATTGTGAAAATAGGAAACAAGTACACACACTAATGGATTAAGTGGGTATCATTTTGTTTCATGTGATATGGCACCTAGTGCTCTTCATTATACCTTCTAGTGCCCATGTCTCTCAACAATACAACTTAACACTAGTCCTCAAGTTCCCTAAGAGGATTGAAAATAAAGGAATAATTTTTCTTGGACTAAAAAGATACATTATATTGGTTATTCGAGTTCACCTTACTTCCATTTCATTGAAAATTTGATTGCTCTAGATGAAATGACCATGTGGTGGCCTAGCTTTGCCCTCCTTCATGGGTCCACCTTCTCTAAGGTGGAGAATGAATGAAAAATAATCTTCAACCCTAGCTCTAAGTTACCCTAGTTAGGTTTAGCTTTATTAGACATATAATAATGTCTAGGGTAATCCATAGGATCCTCTAAGGAATGAGGAGGCATCAACCATAGGTCTTTAAACCAAAAAAAGTAGATAAAAGCTAGACTAAACAAATAGCTATTAACTCACACAACTAAGAATTAGGTAAAAATAATTTAATAAAATAACTCAATTTACAACATCACTCGACATGCTTATAGACTAAGGTAAGCATATAGTTGCTTGAGATCTAATATCTAGAGATTCACTATTTCCCTTAGTTTTCTTCAAAAATTTCTTGTTTGGAGCATCCATGATTTTTAAGTAGCAACATTTGATTTTAAAGAACTAATCAATGTAATAGATTGTAAAAAATCTATAGATCATATATATATATATAATTAGTGTTAGAGTGGTATGCAAAAGAGTTGTTATAAGAATAAAATGGAAAAAAAATTGTGATTTTGTTTATGAATGTTTTGCTTATTAGACACATAATAATTTAAAATATGTATCTACTATGAGCTTATTTATTAACTTCTCCTCAATCATTCTGTTATACATTAAAAATTTCACTATAAACTATTAACTTCTCCTAAAATTACTAATATACCCAAGAAAAGTGATTCACTAAAGTAAGATAATGACACTATCATGTATCAACATTTGTTGAAATAATATAATGACGAGTGACTAGGTTAAGGTCATTAGTGAGCAATTAATAACATTTGAAACTATCAATGCTTATAATTACTGATAAGATTACAGTGACTAAATCAACCATATACTTATCAGCCAACGAATATACTAATGGAATTATTATTAATAAAACATCATTGGGTGTTTAGTGATGATGATAATAATAAAGCAGCTCTGTTAGAAGCCTGATTTTCAGAACAGTCTTGCTTTGATAATGCTGCGCATGGATACTTGAGCTTGGTGGTTTTCTTCTGCAGAGATTGAGGCGACACTTAGGGACCACTGGAGAATTACTTGGCCATTTGTATGATCATGTGTGTGAGTTGGGAAATAATATCCCAATGTTAAAAGCGGGTGGTTGCCTAGTTTGCATACTTTGTTTGCTTGCAGATCTAGGGTTTCACAATTTTAGCATGTGCTTGTTGTTGATCTCTTCCACAGCCTGTGTGCTTTCCATTTGCATTTAACATGGTTTCAAATGTACACATGATTGACTGTTTTATCACAGTTGAATGACTAGATGATTTGAAGCAAGATTATTTGAATCATGAAAGTCAAGCACAGAGGCTGGTACTACTGTCATATGAATTGTGAACCAAGATGAACCAAGGGTTATATAGCTTTGAGAAATGTAATAATGGTTGCTAGTTGAGCTGGTATTGCTAACAGAACTGTGGCATGCCATTGTTGTTAGATTAGTATAAGGTGTCAATTTATGTAAGTTGCAGTTTCATCTCAGTGTCTGTATATGTTGTATGCTTCAAGAGGTAACTTTAATCCATAAATCTTCATTGATCTGAGTGGCTACATGAGTTGCTTGTGTATTTCAGGTGTACATCTTCGATGATTAGTTTATTGGTCACCATCCATCTAAATTTGTTTAATCATTTGTCATGATAAAGTTCTATCAAATGCCAGTGAACATTATATATATTTTTAATTTTGATGTAAAGTGAACATCTGATTTAATAATTTAATAAAAATAATAGTTTTGAATATTGAAATTGGATACATTACATTTTTATTTTCTTATAATAATTTTATCTTAAAATTTAAGAATTTCCAACAACAATTTAATATAAAAAGAAAATTTAGTAGTTCATTAGCTTGTCAAGAATATTTTTAGGTGCCATTAATTTGCTTGGAACAATTCCATCTCAATTCCAATCCCATTTGTTAGATTGAATAAAACTTTTAGTTGCCATTAGCTTTCCTAGAGCAGCCCCATGCCAACTCCAATTTCGTAGTGAATTTTGAGCATAAAATTTAGTAAGAGGAGAAAATTTTGAAGTTCTTATTCTTTGAAGAAGAAAGGTTTAAGAGCTTAGTGAAATTTAGAAATTGTACAAATATAATCTAGATGAAAAAGAGTATTAAATCCATTTTGATACAACTAAAATAGATGCTAAAATAATTATTTATGCTTAAAATAAAATAAAAGTAAGGATAAGATTTAGGGTAGATGGTTTAGGTTTATAATAATTTGTGAGATTATATTTCCATTCAAATTTTTAGTGCAAGAATTGTTAATGTTTTTTTAATTTCTAGGGAAAGACATTTTTTGATATTTGCAAGGATAGTTTTATATTTTAATTTTCAGACATAAAAGAGGAAAGGGGAATTGAGGAAGTTGTAAGGACAAAAAGAGCATACTTCACTTGTTTCTTCTTGTTTTGCACTCAATTTGAGAACCTCTTTTACAAACATGACTTGTGATTGCTTCTAACCATTTGGGGCCCCAATTTTTCCTTTAGCCCATGTCACACATCATAATCTAAACTCATACCACTTTTGCATATTCCAATATTCATCCTTGGCCATGTATCCACTTTGGACTCTAGTGCTATGATCATAGACAAAGATGCATGTGATAGTGTCCTCTCTCTATTCAAATTATGCTTACCCTACTCAAATGTTTCCCCTTTCATAAAAACCTAACCCTAACTCACCTCCAACAACAAGAAAGTTTATAAAATAGAACTTAAAAAGGAAATGTATAAAGAAGCACAAATACAATCCAACTCACACTCCTCTTAGGACCTCATGCATGTAATAGACTTACAAAACTTCCATTAGAGTCTCTTCAGACCTTCGTTGTTACACACACCATGTCTCTACCAAGCACTTAAATTCACACACTCTAAATGCATCTATTTTGAATTGTTAACTCATCCCTGCAATTTGTCTAAGAAGGATCCCACAAATAGCCTTCAACATCCCTTTTCCTCTTTAGTTATAGAGGACACAGCCATGTAGGTGAACAATATTGTGGATTAGAAGATACGGACACATACTGAGGACATTACCATGCTGAAATAAACACGATTGCACATGTTCCCATCCTTGTCCAAACTATTTTACAAACAAAGATTCCAATAACTTATCATTCAACATTCCAAAACCTCCCCCTAATCTTGTTTTAGCCTTTAAAACATGAATGAGTCTTCTTCCTCTACTCGTCTTTTATGCTCTAGAATAATTTAAACATGTTAATAATATAATTTTCTTTATTTAAAATATGGAATAAAATCGTTGCATGATTTACTAACATCATTATTATAGCTTTTCATAAAGTTAAATTATTATTTAAAAATAAAATAAAATATGCTAAGTAAAATGATTTTAAATTAAGAATCACTCTTAATATGGGTTATTTAGTGGATAAGCCATAATATTTAGTGGATAAGCTGATTGATATTTGTTTTTTATTTTTACTGAGAATAAAACACACTTCTCAAGAACAGACTCAATGATCAAGCCACTAAAAAATACAGATTGTCGCAGGTTTTACCCTGCTTTTAAGGGCAGCTCAATCACCAAATATTGATTCTTCAATTTTAAAAAGAAAGATGATGACTATAGATTCAATTCCCTGAATTCACCCTGCATTTAAAAAAAAAAATAACACAGTTGTGTTAAAAAATTGGAGGGAATAAGTAAAAGTAAACACTTGAATTAGGAGCTCATTAGATCTCAGCAAGTTTCTAACGTCCAATCATCATTTGTAAAGAAAGAGAATAACAATTAAAGAGCAAAGCCGAGAGCAGGGCATTCTTCTTTTTCTTTTGCTTTTGCTTTTACTGCAACTTCGATTTACCAGCGAATCTTCAGGGTAGTTTAGCTTCTTTTTGTGGGCAGGGAAGGTATCATTATCATTATAAATGGGAAAACTCAGAACCAGAAATATTAAGCAAAGACTGATTTATTATTAAGTAAAGAGTGATATCTTATTATAGTAGAACAAAAGCAAGGATGCGTCCTGATCTCTTCATCGCTGCAAAAAAGGGCGATCTGAAGGCCCTTCAGAGCCTGCACGAGCAAAAACCAATAAGGAGGTGGGAAGTTACTTTTGAAGGCAACACTGCTCTGCACATTGCTGCGAGGGAAGGACATTTTGAGGTGGTTCAATGGATTCTTAGCAATGTGAGAGGATGTTGCATGGCTGGAGCTCGGAATTTGGATAAGAATACGCCATTGCATGAAGCTGCTAAGAAGGGCAATTCAGAGGTGTTGCGCATTCTGCTTCAACATAAGAAATGTGCTGTGTGGAGGCGCAATCAGTATGGAGAGACGGCGCTCATAATAGCTTCAGAGTACGGTCACCTGGGAGCAGCAAGGCTCTTGTTAGCAGCCACGCCCCTGTTTCTGGTTTTCTGGCCAAGGGATGACCGCCAGACATGTCTTAACGTTGCAGCTTATGCAGGACATTTGGGTAATTTTTCTGGCCCTTTCTATAGGCCCATAGAGATTCATGTAAGCAATGGTGTGGATTACAATGTAGGGGATTTCTAAATAATTGGTATGTTGATTATAATGTATCAGTTTAGTTCTTTTTGTCGGGGTTTTATATAAACAACTGGTATGTTGATTAAAATGGATCAGTTTTGTTGTTTATGTGGGAGATTCAGGTAAATAATGATGCGTGGATTACAATGTATTAGTTGTTTATGTAGAAGATCTATATGAAAATAATTGGTATGTTGATTATAATGTACCAGTTTAGTTCTTTATATCAAGGATTTATATAAACAACTGGTATGTTGATTAAAATGGGTCAGTTTTGTTGTTTATTTGGGAGATTCAGGTAAATAATGATGCATGGATTGCAATGTATTAGTTGTTTATGCAGAAGATCTATGCTTAAATAATTGGTATGTTGATTATAATGCATCACTTTAGTTCTTTACGTGGACAATTTATATAAACGAACTGGTATGTTGATTAAAATACATAAGTTCAGTTGTTTATATGAGAGATTCAGGTAAATGATGGTAATGCACCAGTTATTTATATAACATATTCATAAACAATGGATGTATTGATTATAATGTTGCTTACTGATGCACCTAATGGGTATTGATTATAACTTATCTATTGTTATGGTTTTTTTGTCTTGGGAATTAAATGACTTAGTCCTTTTATATATTGAACAAAAGTTTTACAAATGCATATGATTTTAGAATTTCATGGAACGTAATATTGAGTTAAATTTTGATGCATGTTATGCAGAAGTGGTGAAGTTGATATTGAATGAGAAGTCGAGTTGCTTCAATGCAATACATAATATATTACTTATTAAGGATGAAAATGGTGTCACTCCACTACATGCTGCAGTTCATGGAGGCCATGTCGACATTGTGTCTGAGATTTTAAACATTCCATCAAAATGGGGTTATTGTTCTGCTCGAAGCTTAATGACAATGGCTGATAATTTTAGAAGGTGTGCAATTCACATAGCAGCAATGAAAGGATCCATCAATATTATTAATGAATTCATAGAAATAATGCCTTACTGTGTTGAAATTAGAAGCACTTCTCTTAAAACTGTTGTGCATTTTGCTGTGGAATATAATCAATTTGACATAGTGAAAAGACTTACTCGTGAAAATGAAGATGAAAGAAATGCAAAATTATTGAGCTATGATTATGATATTCATGGAAACACAGCTTTACATTTGGCAGCCAAGAATGCAGTGAACCCTGAGGTTAGGGTTATCTAGACTCCATTCTTTTCATATTTTAATCATGTATAATTTTCATAGTAAAATTAGTTTATATGTTATATTTCGTAAGGTCTCGTCGTTTACTTTTGTGCAGCTTGTGGAATATATAGTGTTGATTTCAAAGCCAAATTTGAATGCTAAAAATAATGAAGGCCAAAGTCCACTTGATATTGCAGTAGCAGAAGCATCTCAAAACAAGCTAAATTATGGTGAGATTGTAAGGATTATGGAAGATGCTGGTGCCACTCAGAGTTTAGTTTCACCTTGTGAATATTCTAAGGACATCACAAACCAAAGCAATAATGATGGGGAGAGCAAAGTATTTGATGTGGACACATTGGTGGCATCACTCATTGCTACAATAACATTTGCAGCTATATTTCAAGTACCTGGTGGAACCACTGAACATCAAGGTCTTGCTAGGATGTCACTGGAAACCATTTTTAAAGTGTTTTTGTTCTCAGACTGTATTGCTTTCTTTGCATCTATGACTGTGGTAATTGCTTGGATTTTTCGAGAAAGATTACAAACAAGGCTTGTTGCACATCGATCACCACTAGCCATATTATCTATGCTAAGCTTGGGAACCTCCATAATCTCTACATGTCTTGCTTTCTTAAGTGCTACCATTCTTGTCACAATACCTCGTGATCTAGAGAGTATTATTAAGAAGGATCCCAAGCAGGCCAAGGACTATAAAGAATATCGATTAATCTTTATTGGTGAGATTTTGACAGCATATATAGCACCATCACTTGCAGTTTTGTTCCTATCATTAGCATGGATAATTGAATACAACTTCAATGCAACGAATGAACGACAAGCTAAACTTAAAAGACAACTCAAGCAAGTTCTCATTTTCACACTTCCAGTTGTAGCCATTATCCTCACTATCACTTTTGTTTATATTATAAAATATCTTTGAAATGTTGATGGTATGATGGCATACCTTCAAATATAAAGATACCCATTATTATTATTATGAAATATATGTATATTTATATATATATATATTTTTGTTATTTTACAATAAAATTCAAAAGTATTGTATGACAAACATATTGTCTATCACTTGCTTATCTTTTTATCTTGTATCAACTTTATAAGGAACAAATAAACTTTACTATTTATATACATTAAACATAATTAAATTAGTAATGTATATATAATAATTTTATAAGATTTTCAATTTAATATAGTATAATTTTATTAATTAATTATCAAACATTTAAATAAGAAATATTTAATGCAATAATATATAATGATAGAATATTTATAGTGATAGTTTGATAAGATTTCTAGTCAAATACATAATACTATTTTTAACACTTTTGTTAACGAACCATCAAATATCTAAAAAAATTAATTCTATATAATAAGATTACTCAGTATTATAGCTCAATAAAATATATAATATTATCTTTTAACAATATTGTGTATAATAAGATATACCAAGTGCCACATAGTGACAATACCTTTGTAGTATTGTAATACAAATATTTGTTGTCTAGTTGATAGAAGAGTCATTATAATTATTCATAAGTAGGCTAGATAATAATTTGAGATCAACAAATTCTTGCAAGTCAAATGTATCATGATTTTAATAGGTTCATGAATATTATAATTGTTGAGATTGACCTTAACATCAAATTTGATTCATGTATTATAGATATACTATTCATAACACATTTTTAAAAAATTACGTTAATTTGAACATTCAAATTAGTTTATCAATCTTTAAAATTTAAATTGTGATTAATCTCTACAATTTATAATCTATTTTTCAATCTCCTTCACATCTAAAGTTTCCAACTTATATGTTATAGCCTTATAGAAACCTACAATTGAATTCATTATGGGTTAATAATGAAGATCATGATATATTACTAATCATAACAAGAATGCATAGTATTGTGTATTTTTCTCTATAACATGTGCATATGAAACTTTAGTGATAGTTAACAATGCTCAAACAAGAAATCTATTAAATTCTTATACCCAGTCTTGATTGTTAATGTTATATAGCTTTGACACCTAACATAAATGAATTGATTTAACTTTAAATTAAAAAAATAACTCCTGTAATTCTAAACCTTAACCATTCTTCTTCTGAACATATTATAAAGGCAAGGGTTGAAACATAATAATTGTGTTTAAAGTTCTAAATTTCATGCACATTATTCCCATGTCTCTTTCTCTTCAACATAGACTTAATGTTCCACACAATACATTCCTAAAAATTTATAGATGTTTAATCGATGACATGGGTAGAAGAAATTGTATTTTTGAAAATCTTACCTCCTTGGAACCTTTTAAATTAAAAAGAGAAGAGTATAAACAATAGTGTATTTTGGTTTTTGGTTTAAGTGAGACATCTAAATCAACACTTTAAATCAAAATTTCACTTTCTTTCTTACTTGTAGCAAGAAGATCATTAAGAATTTGAAAAATATGTCAATTGATGATTTTTGAGAATTCATGTGTGAATTTTTTTTTCTAAATATTAAAAATTATTTTTTCTTAATTTTATATTTAATAATATTTTTAATAAGCAATATTATGTCACCCAACATAACTTTTATTTCAAAAATAAGATAAGCGATAATTTCTTAAAGGTAGATCATTAACACTTATATCTAGAGCATGTATATTTTTTATTACATGTTTTATTTATTATTAATTTTTAATTCAAATTAATTATAATTTTAGAGTCATATTTTTCAATCATTCATAATTTGTTTTGTATATATTTAGATTTATTTTTGTTCAAAAAAAGACAGTAATACAAAAGGAGGTTGTTTTTTTATTATATTCTACATTTTGTATTTTCCCACATACATTGAACAAAGACCTTTATGTTTTGTATAATCTTTAATTACTAAAACATAGATAATAAATACAATAATTAAACAAGATATATTATGAATCATACTTTTTGAAAAATTACTTCAGAATTTATGATACTCCAAAATCTTATGTTTTGATGATCTTATTTGATTATCCAAACCGTACTCCAAGTTAACATATTATATCATCAAATGAGTGAGCACAAGAGTTGGGATTTTGAATTTTTGGTCTGGTTCACATTTTGTTGTTCCTAGATTTCTATGGTTGTTTGTCAAGCTTTGGTTCACATGCTTTGGAAGACATTTTTTTTTCTTTGAACTCTTCCAAGTTTCTTTTTTGGCTAGTTTCAACCAAATGGACCCTTTTGTGGGGGACTTGGGTGGGGTCCTCCCAACCTCCCCAAATTCTGGTCTAAGAGCTATTATAGGTGTTTCTGCCTCCTTTTTTTAGGGGGAATACAATTTTTTGTTTGTGGATAAAGTGATTAGTTCAACTTCCCCTCTTCCTAGCATGTGATCCGCCCCTCGGGTCTCTTTCTTGATTGAGGGTATTGCTATGGATATGCCTGATGATCTTCTAAAGATGATGCTAGTGGAAATGGATAATTCCTTAATTGGTAATTTCCTTGATTTTAGATCTCATGTTGACCAAGTTAGGAAATGGACCATATTGAATTGGAAAATCAAAGGACTTGTGTCATCATAAGTGTTATGGTTGACAACTTGTTTAAATTTAAATTTATGAACATGGAAGATTTGCGAGTGTCCTGTGATTTCCGTGATTCTCTCTTCACGTTGTGTATGGATTATTATCTGGATACATGTACGACATTTGCTTTGTTGGTTTGTAGGTACAAGACAACGACTTCACCTGGTTTCACAGGTTTGAGTGTGTCCACTACTCAACAATAATGTTGATTGGGAGATAGTAACGGGTTAACCTAGTTAAACCTTTACCCTAGTACAATGTGTTGTTAGTCCGTGTATTGGTCGTATTCTTTATCCATGTTGTATTGTTATTTTATTGATTGTGCAATTTTTATTGTGAGGATTAAATTATATGTTGTGATTAAGTATTTAATTAATTTGTATTATTAATATGGATACTTTATAATAAATAAATAAATAAATTTAATTTAAGTTATTATAAAGTAATTTTAATTATTAGATTAAATTGGAATTAAAATAAATAAGTGATTTAAATGTGATTTGAATTAAATAAATTATTTTTAATTTCAAATGCATGTATTGAGAAAATATCTTAGAAATATCTTGGTTGTTAAAGAAAAGATATTTGTTGTGTTAACTGGAAGTTGAAGGTTTTGTTTTCTAATTGTCTTAAAATTAATTTCCAAAGAGATTGATTGAAATTGTCAAAAAAAGAGGAAGTTGTTTTCATGGGAAAGAAAATAGAGGTTTTTTGGAAATGGTAGAATTGTTTTGAGATTTGAGGAAATTGTGAATCTTAGAAGCTCTCTGATAAATTTAGGAATCTAGTTTGTTGTATTCTTGGCTGTGGATTATATTATGTTCTCTGGGAAGTGGCAATTCTTTTGGAGGAAGCTTTGACAATTGAAGATTAAAGGGAAACCGACATCAATCTTTGAATTGACAGATCTTTTGCAATAGGTTCTTTATTGCTTTGTGAATTTTAATTTGAAAGAGATATTTAATTGTTATTGTATTGCAAATTGGAAAAATTTAGAAGAGGAATTCTTTTATTTTAGAAGCTTTTGTTTTTGAAAGAAATTGTCGTGAATGTTGAGCCTTTGCAGAAAACAATTTAGATCCTCTGTGTAAATTGATTATTTGAAATAGATCTATGCAAAAGGAAATTATAGACAAATTTTAGAGTCTTCGTGAAAATGGAATCAAAACTGTAGAAATTTGTTATCCTCTGTGTCAAATTTATTATTCTTCTCTGTAGAAAATGATAAATTTCTGTGAAAGATTTAGGTCTTTGTAGGAAATGATTTTTAACACAATAGATAATTCAAAAGAAAATATTTGAGAATTTAGGAAACCTTTGTAAAATATTTCTACATTATTCCTGTAGAAAACTTTTGAGAAAGTAATTTATCTTCCTGTAGGAAAATTTGTTGAAATTTACATATATATATATATATATATTTATGTTATTGATTTACCTTCTAGTAAATTTTCTATGGTAAAACAGACTGGGAAATTGTCATACGTGATTTATAAAATCGTAGGAGTTTTCATATTAAAAAATTTATATATTTTAGGGGGTTGGGGGAAGCTACCCCTATGGTCATCCCTTCCACATGGGAGAGAACAATGAGGGCAGCGCTGGCATAATCAACACTGTCGGCCCCCACTGTGGGGGTTCAATGGCTGTAGCCATCGACCTTTGTTTTAATGGCTTCCTTTTAAATGATTCTTTTTATTTAATATATAATGTATATATTATATATGTACAATATAAATAGTTATATTTGTTTAAATATAACTGGTTATATATAAATATTTAATTAAATGTTTTTTTAAATAGATATGCACATGTGGTAATTAAATTGGAAATGTTTTTCTTTTAAAAAGTATAAGTGATTTTATAATTAAATAATATATATTTATATGTATATATATAATTATATTTGATTATATATATATATACATATTAAATATATTTATTTAATGTTTGATAATTACAATAGGTGCATGCAACCACGAGTAGTTAAATAGAAATGATTAATTATTTTAATTGTGAAATTGAGTTAATTGATATGAGTAATTGTAAACTAAGAGTTAAATATTTAGTGTTATTTTCATTGTTGATTTATTAATTGGAATTATGCTTGCATGTTATAGTTTAATTATGAGATATTGATCCATTGGATTTAGGAAATCCGAATGGTAGTGCTTTTAATTACATGAGTGGTTTATTTTAATTACAAGTATTTCTGTAATTGTGAATTGTGGGGGGATATTTGTTGTTGAGAAAATGTAAGCCTTCCAGAGATTGTAATTGTGAAAGGGTTGTTGTATTTATTATTCACCTTTGAGATTTCCTTGGGTAGTGCATGTTTTTGGGATTTAGTGTTTGACATCCATAGGGATGTGTTACCTCTTGAGAGGTGGTGGTTATGTTGTTATCAGTTTTAGTGCACTGTCTACCCTTGGGTTGTGGAATAAGTTATTGTGTTGTTGATAGGGGAGTGGCTTTCAACAGGGGTCGGGACACAAAATGGTCCCAGGACAACTCGTGTGAGAGTCAGTTTAATCAGTGGAAATTAAATAACCTATATTAGGGATAGAGTAGCTTAATACATTTAACCAGATGATTTAGCCTCGCTCATTGGCTCAAGGGCTTGTGTTAGACTTGAGATGAGTCAGGAAGGCCTGGAATGGAAAGATCATTATTTTGTCTTCTCAAAAGATAATCGATTTTGCACTGGTGTGCATGTGGGGCCATAGTTCATGAGAGGTTACTAGGATAACCCAAGATGGGGGACGAGACCTAGGAAGATCTCCTTAGGATAACCAATGCAACCTTTGTGATGACACTCCTCCTATGACAACAATCAGTTTGTATTGTATAGTGGTTGTTCTTGATTCAGTGGTTTTGGAAGCAATGTAACCTTATGTTATGTGTATTACAATGTAACCTTATGTTATGTGTTTACTGGTTCAGTGTTGTTTTGCATGTTACCTGTGTCTAGAGGTAGTAGGTTTGTCTTGGTTACCTTTTACTATCTCCTAGCATGAGGGTTGGGCCTACAGGTACCACATGGATGGATGGCATGCGCCTTACACTGTTGGGCTTTCTCTTCATGTTCGTGATGGCAGGATTTTCTAGTTTGAGGAGATCGTGTGTTTCTATGGATTTGTACTTCTCTTTATTCATTGTAACATTGGGACACTATGTATGTGTATTCCTCATTTGTAATTGAGGAGAATCCTTGTATTGTAATTGTAACATTATGTATGATCTATTCATTATGGGACTAAATGGTATATATTGTTTATATGGTGTTGTATCTATGGAAATATGCTCATTACATTTTTGTGTTAGATTTATTATGCAATGGGTTAATGTTTGGATGGATGTTGTTTATCATGAGTTAATTTCATATGCTATTGTTAGATTAATTTTGTAAGTTTTGGAATTCACATGTAGACGCATTGTGTGACCTAGAGGATGTATGTGGTTAGAATAGATTACTTTACTTATTATTGTTACTCTTTTAAGAAAAAAATTAGTTGCGCTTTCGCAGTGTTGCATCATCCTCTAGGTTGCGGGACATGGTTTTACATGGAGGATGAGCTACCTATAATAATGAGATCATCAACATATAGCACAAGAATCAAAAGATCACCCTCTTGATGCTGAATGCACACTGTGGGATTAGAATGACATTGAGTGAAGTGAGAGGAGAGCAAAAAAGAGTCCATCTTCTCATACCAAGCCTGAGGGGCTTGTTTGAGACCATATAATGAACATCAAAGTTTTCAAACCAAGGAATAATCTTGCACAAAACCCTAAGGCTGCTCCATATAGATCTCCTCATGTAGGTCTCCATGCAAGAAAGCACTCTTCACATCCATTTGAAACACTGTCCATCCTTGTGAAGCTACAAGTGAAAGTACAAGGTGAATAGAGTTCATCTTGGCGACAGGAGCAAAGGTCTTGGAGTAATCAATACCCTCCACCTAAGAAATCCCCTTTGCAACACGACAAGCCTTATACTTATCAATTGAACCATCTGCAACATAATTGGTACGATACACCCACTTGCACCAAACCAACTTTCTTCCCTTAGGAAGAGGACAAAGATCCCAAGTATGATTCTTCATCAAAGAAGAATACTCCTCATCCATGGCCCTATCCCACTCAAGGTGACCTGTCACCTCTAAAAACTTTTGAGGATCATCTGAAATGGAATGACTCAAAAGGATAGTACCAAATGTTTGAGCACGAGTATGACGAGAATTTCAAGGATTACCTGCCAAAGATCCAATTGCCTCAATAGTAACATGAGCCCACTTGGGAAAATGCTGAGTAGCTGGTGGTGGTGGAGATGGTGGGTCATCATCTACATCATCCTAGAGAGATAAGTAATCCTCAAGAGATGAAGAGGAAGGAGTAGGCAATGAGGGAGAAGCTAGTGATGGAGAATCCATCAGAGGAAAGCTTTCATGAAATTGGACATCTCACTGAAACAAGACCTATCTGGAATTAGGATCAAACAACCTGTACGCCTTAACATCCTCACAGTAGTCAACAAATATGGGTGGTTGACTCTTCCTCTCCATGGCTTTCCACTGAGCATCGGGAATAAATGCCCAAGCCTCACTACCAAAAACTCAAAATGAAGAAACATCAGGCTTGACATGAGTCCAACCTCCTTAGGAGCCATATGTCACAATGCCTTATGAGGCATCCAATTTTGAATATAATTGGCACAATTGACTACCTCAACCCAAAATGAATAACTCATAGCTTGAGACTGTATCATACAATTGGCCATCTCCCGTAAGGTTCTGTTCTTCCTCTTACCAACACTGTTCTGCTGCGGGGTGTAAGGTACTGTAAACTGATGCTGCAAACCTTGCTCAATGCAAAAATCCTTGAAAGCCTGATTAACATACTCCCCCCATTATCTGTGCATATCCTCCTGATAGAAAGTCCAGATTGCTTCTCCACAAATGTCTTAAAGATTCAAAATAAATCAAAGACATCATATTTGTACTTAAGAAAGTACACCCATGTACGTCTAGAGAAGTCATCAATACATGTGAGCACATATCAGGCCCCTGAAAAAGAAGTAGTCGGAAAGGAAATGAGATCACTATGTACCAACTCCAAGGGTGCCTTAGCACGTGTGGCTCTACTTGTAGGAAAATAATCTTGGTGATGTTTGCTAAGGGAACAACCTCGATATACACCATAAGTACAGGAATTTTGAGGGAGCCTGATCACAAGTGCCTGAGTACTCATCTGCTATAGGTATCTGTAATTGACATGGCCAAAACACTCATGCCAAAGCTTGCTCACTGTGTTTGCACGTGCTATAAGAGAGAAACCTGAACTGTCTAAACTCTCAAAGTCATCAAACTAGTATAAGAGGGACTCATAATCAACACTACCAGTAGCAACAACCAAATCAGGATCATGAAGGTCTCAAATAACCACATCATGTGCTGAGAACTCAACTGTCTTACCAGTGCGAGAATGGAAAATCTAATAAACTAAAATAAGGTTTGTTGAAATGTCAGGAACTAGAAGCACATCTTGAAGACAACCACCATCCAATGAGATAGTACCTGAACCCTTAACTGAAAGTTGTGTTGAGTCACCAACTGCAATCTGTGAAGTATCACTATGGGCAAGTGTAGTGACAATCTCCAGTGAGTGTGTCATATGGTGCAAAGCATCAAAATCAATAATCCATGTGCATCCTAAAGATAAGGCTCATGTAGAAAGATCATGAATTTTCCTTATGGATGGGGAAGGAGACTGAGGTGAGGTGATATTATGCTGCTTCATGGCTTCCTCTAAAGCCTCTATTCATTTCCAACACCTGGAAACTGGATGTCCTTCCTTACCACAAAAACTGCAAGAATCACCTAATTTCTTCTTAGTCTTGGAGGAAGACTCACTAGAATTAGAAGATTTTCCCTATTAAGGATTGGATTGTGGTTTTGAATCAGGCTTTGGAGGTGGCTTGGAGGAATTCTCATTGCCAGCTAAATCTTTCTTTGGCTTTGGTTTCTGCTTCTTTTTCCCTTTAGATGTCTAAGCTACCAATGCTTGATTCTTTGATCCTGTGAGAGAATCCAACTGTGATAGCTTGGCTTTCTCACGAGTCAAATGATTGCATAACACATCAAAATTAGGCATGGTAAATCATTGGCCCAAAGCATCCATGGTGGAATAAAATGTTGAAGAAAATATATGAAAAGGACCTCAAAGCTTAGAAAGAATCAGATGAATACACTTGGTGTTATCTTGTTCTTACCACAACCCTACAAAAGAGAATCTGAGTGATTTGAATTTCATCAAGAAATCCTCAATGGAGGAAAAGGAATTAGGTACCAAGGAAGTTATTTTTTCCTCAATTTTTAGTGCATAGAACTCATTGATGGTGCCAAAAAGATCATTAGACTTTGTCCACATAGCCCAAGGATTTGTGCAACCCTCTAGATGAAATAGGAGACTATCTGAAACATGCAATGATAGCAAACCCATGGCCTCATCCATTATGTTCCTCTATTGTAGAACCTCAAATGGTCATGTCAATTGAGGTTGAATTTCATCCAAACATGACCATAACCCCTTTGACATGAGAAGTTTGGTCATATGTGCCTTCCAGGTGTAATAATTGTGTGGGGTAAGACGTTCAAAAAAAGAGGAGTTTGCCATAATGAATGAGTTTTGAAATGTGTTTTATGGAAGACTTTCTGGTTTTCTAATATAGATTACAAAAAGCAAGAAAAAAACACCCCCCCACAACACAAGAACCCAAACCCCAGTACAAATTTTAAAGTTGGAAAAGCAAGAAAAAACAAGAAACACTTTAGACTGTATGTTGTGTACCTGATAAATATTCTAATGAAACAATCTACAGATCTGGAAAGATCATTTGAATAGATTTCCAATGCTTATTTGTTTGCAAAAATTGAAGTCCGAACGCAAAAGTTACGCCCCCAAAAGTGCAAAAATAGTCTAACTTTGACTAGAGAAAAAATCATCAAAACAAAAAAATAAGAAAATCAAACCTGTACCATTGGATAGTGCTTGAAACTAGCTTTTCGACACTTATTTGTTTGTGAAAAACGGAGTTGAAATGCCCAAGATACACCCAATTTCATGAAACAACTCCAAAAAGGCCAATAAGCCCTTCAATAAGCGCCTGGGGCAATTTTTTTTTTGGCTATTGGTTGTATGGTGACTAGGAGGCTAGTGTCTAGGGGTTGGAGCATTTGGTCCCCGGTCACCCACGTGGCTTGGTGGGGTGCTTGCACCAACAAAGGGGGTTGGCGTTGGGTGGCCGCTTGGCAGCGGTTGAGCAACAACTAGGTGGCAGCTGGGCCGCGGTTGCTAGGTGGCAGCTCGGTGGCCGTTTAGTAGCCACTAGGTGGCGTGGCGATGGCTGCTTTGTTTTATGCATGGGCAACACTTTTAAAACATTTTTATTTAACTTTTTTGATTTTTTTTGCCTCAGGAGGCGTGTTGGGGAGGCTGTACGTCTCTGGAAACTTTTTTTTGCCTCCTGAATCAACTGCTCAGAAATTGACCAAACAATAGGCACTCCTAGGGTTTTTGGCTGCTACGAATGCAATGGTGACCTACGTTTTTTCCCAAAACTCTCTGATAGAATGGGCATGCCCTGAATCAAAAAAGGAAAACCCCAAACCCTTGAAGCTTTGTGAATCCCTCAAAAGATGAATAGGAAGCAATAGGTCTGAAGCTCTGATACCATGTAGAAGTTGTGAAAGCCAACTTCACAGAACCTAGAAATCACCTGCATGCAAATAATCTATCACAAAAAAAGAGATAAAAAGAAAAAGGCAAAGGTGCTTTGCAAGCTTCAAGATGAAATGCATTAACAGAGAATGAATAATATACAATGAGATCAATCCTTATAAAAGGAGATCGAGAAACCCTAAAGGGAGCATTTAATAATTAGAATAATTATTAAATGCGTACAAAATGCATTCTAAGTTTATCTTAAGTGAAATAATAAAAGGCAACTTAATTAAATAATTAAGTAAAAACCTTTTGCTCTAACACAATATATTTAAAAGAATTACCAACCCGTTTGGCCACTTGTTAGTTGTTGATAAGGCTACCCTTCAAAAATCTAGATTAGTTTTTTCTAGAATGTGTTAATGTTACTACAAAGACAATCCTCCCCACCATAATTACCCTTAAATCAAGAGTTGAAAGTTGGGTGTAGCCTATTGTGTATAAAATGCAAGAATTTTTTGCCAAAATTCAACAAGTTTGGTCATTTGAATAATACTTGTAAAATACAAGATTATTAGAAGAATAAGGCCATTGAGATGCCCTCTATGGCTATGGATGTGGAACATGCTAAGGCTACCCCTGCAAATGCTTTGCAAACTTTGTGTGCCTCCCTCTTGTCCCCTCTAGCCTAGTGGGTGTGATGGGTGATAAGGAGATCCTTCCCTCCCTTACTCTAGTGTTCTTATCCCCCAAACTACTTGTGGAACCAAAAGCCACCTCTCTCTCTCTTTTTGGCTCCTATAATGGTCCTAGAAATAACTTAGATGTTCCTCTAGTTGAGCCCCTTGTTGATGAGAATGATAAAACTTAAGTGCTAGTTCTATAGTGATAGACTTAGATTTGGAGGAGGAGATAATGACGAAGGAAACTAAGATTAAGATTTATGAGTTCTCTAAGGAATATCCTAATCTGGCCTTACAAGCCTTAGATACTCAAATGTAGGGAAGTGATAGGGGTAAGACTCCATAGATGTTTGAAGAAAATGAATCTAGTAGAAGGCTTGAGGACTCTTTGTCCCTCATTGTCTTTGGCATTGCTACTATACTTTCCCCCTCTAGCACAAACCTCGACTCATCCCATGATGAGGAATGGAGCTCGATTAATGGAAAGTGAAGGGAAAGAAAAACCTCATGTGGGAGGAGATGTCAAACAAGGTAGACCTTCCCAAAGAGAAATAAGATCTAGAGGAGTAGCAACAAAAGTAGCTTTGGGTAAACAAAGGACCCTGGAAATTCTGGCTGGATCAAAAACTCAAAAGAAATGAGAAAGAAGGCCTCCAAAGGGTATATTCCCCTTCGAGTTCCATAATTATAATTCCTAACTAAGGACTACCCTTTTTCTTACCTATTCTAATGAAAATTGTCTCTTGGAATAACAGGGGCTAAATGACCCACACAAAAAACATTTGATCAAAACCTACATTTTAGAACATAAAATTGATATTATTCTCATTCAAGAAGTTAAAATGATAGAACTTCTCCCCATATTGTTAAGAATATTTGGACCTCTGGATTTTTGTGTTAGTCTTGGTGAGGGTGTTTTGGGGGTATCACCACCATTTGGAACCCTTTGAGATTAAAGGTTTAGGAGTTAGATCAGAGTAAGAATAACCTTGTATCATTTTCTAACCTCTCCAAAGATATGTAATAGATTCTTATCAATGTTTATGCTTCTAACTCTAAATCGGCTAGAAAACAACTATGAATTCTCTATCCTCTACCACAAAAAGCTCCCAGGTGACTTTTGGATGTTGGGAGGGGACTTCAGCTCTCCTTTGTTCCCTTATGAGAAATTGGGTGGTCTTGAAGACTATTCAAATAACATGGTTGACTTAGTTGACCTTATTTCTAACATTGGCCTAATAGATGTTGAGATTCAGGGTTCTTTATTCACATGGTCTAATAGAAGGAATTTGAATAATATTATTCAACTGAAACATGATAGGTTCATAATCTCTCATGGTTGGAACATCTTACCTAGCCTATCCCTAAAGGCTTTTCCTAGAATGGGATCAGATCACAATGCTTTTCTTCTGCACTGGGAGGAGGCTACTAAAATGGGACCTTTTCCATTCATATATGAGATCATGTGAGAATTTCATCCAAATTTTAGGGGATTGATTGAAAAGTGGTGAAATACCCCCTTTCAGGGTACACCTATGTTCATTTTAGCTGAAAACTTAAAGTTAGTAAAAAATAAAGTAAAAAATTGGAGTAGGGTGTCATTTGAAAATATTTTCCAAAAAAAAGAGAAGCTACTAAATGATCTCAAAACCATCCAAGACTTAATAGAGAATGGTATTACCTATAATGGAACTTACTGTAAAGAACGAGCCCTAAGAACTTAATGAGTCTTGTAATGTCCCCATTTGTGGGTTCTCTTGTAGTGTAGATGGTGCCAACTTTTTGGTTTCGTGTTTACTTGATCAGAGGGGTGTTTTGATGTTACCAATCAGCACTGATGTTTTAGTGGAGTTCTATGACACTCTTAGATGTCATTTCTAGCTTTTAATTTGGGCTCCAAGATTCTTGGAGGGAGCATCTATTTTTAGTAAGTCACCCAATAGAGTCCGTTTATCATCTTTCATCATCAGGATCACTTCTACACAATCAGTCTTTGATCCTGAGGCTTTTTGACTATTGTTACTAATTGGGTGTGTTATTGAGCTAGATTTAATTAATTTTATTAAGGTTTCCATTTTAATTAAAATAATTAATCAGGCGCTTGAGTATTATAGCTCATTGGAAAGAGAACAAAATATTTAAATGATGAGATGCTTAAAAGTGACTTTCAGTGTCAAAAATGTTTTAAAAATAAAATATATCACTTTTGAGTTAAAAGGTTTAATAAATTAATATAGTTTTTTTGAAAAGGAGTTTTTGGAAAGTTCCCTAAAAATCTTATAAAAAAGGGAATTGAGAGCTCATTTGGTATGTTGAGTTTATTCTATTTATTTGATTGAAACTTTTGTGGTTCTCGAGATCAAACTTGGTTCATCTCAGCCTTTGGAGGATGAAAATCCTCTTGGAAAGATCAATTTCGATGGTGAAAGATTCCTCCCTAGCTGGTGATTGGTAGAGTCACTCAAATTTTGCATCGATACTTCAATGGTTATGGTATGAAATTAATAAAGACTTTGAAAAGTCTATTTTTAGGCTTTGTTTTTATGATCAAAGTTTTGGCAGGAAAGTTATGTCTGGATGCCATGCTATGAAATAAGCATTTTTGTTGGATGAATTTGGATTCATTAAAGGTGTTGAGAAATTTTGTATTGGTAGAGTTGAGATTGAAGCTTCTATTTCAGTGTGGGTTATTTGTTTGAAGGTTTCCTGTGGGCTTGGACACCAAGTTCCTATTGTTGGTCATTGTGGCGTGAGATTTCTTAGGTATTTTGGAAACCTTTGGTTCACATAAAAAAAGGATTTGTTGTACATTTATGAGTACTACAATTATATGTATTTTTCAGGTTTCCTGTGGGTTTGGACACCAAGTTCCTATTGTTGGTCATTGTGGCGTGAGATTTCTTAAGTGTTTTGGAAACCTTTGGCTCACATAAAAAAGGGATTTGTTGTACATTTATGAGCATTGTAATTATATGTATTTTTAGAACTAAAATATTTGTGAAAGATTCATCAATATTTGTGTGCTTGAGCAGTGCAACTTGTTATTTTATTTGTTTTTGTTCAATACTGTAAATTGTATATGAAATGATCATAGTTTTCTTGGAGTCATTGATGTTCATGTCCATGTACTACTCTAGTTTGTAATAGAGAACCTTCAGATTAAATTTTAGATCTAAGCAATGTTATCTCAGTCAACTCAAGGTCAAAATTTCATTATTTCTGCTTTGATAATAAATAGTATTGTGTAAATCTTTCCATATCTTGGTTTATGAATAGATACATTTTCTTCTTGTTATCTATTTGTTTGAGTGCTTTGCAAAGTTGAATGGTATATTGTCTACAAGATAAACAAAAAAAAAAACAAAAAACCTTTAAACATTCAATCACCATAAGCAGGCAAACCATTAACAAAATTACTTAGTTGGGAAAAGTGAAAATTTTGGAAATATGACATTAGGGGGTCTTATAGCTACCCTAGAGTAGAAGTTTTTGCCAGCCTGTTGGGTAGTTCAGAGATTTGAGTTTTAGTTGTAAGCATGACATCAAAAGGTGAAAAGGGTTGGTCAATATGCTCTTGGATGTAGGTGGTAAACTTGGATATCTACTTCAACCAAGGGATGTTATTCTCAACACTTTGAACATGAAGTAGAAGAGTGTTTGATCATAGTGGAATAGACACCCTCTTTGGTATTGCAAGCAACCTTAATTCCTACAATGACTTATTTAAGTCAAAATAAGTGGTTGAAACACACAAATAAAGAGATAAGACTCATGGTTACTTCATGCTTGAGTGAAATCATGAGAATTTTAGTGGCTAGAGCTCCTTATGATGATAATACATTGAAAAAGATAAGTCAGTTGTTAGTGGATAAATTTTATGATTTGGATGATACCACATGTTCTCATTTTTCTAGAAGGGTCAGCCATACTTGAAATATTTACAAAACTCAGATTGGGAAATGCCAAGTTAGATTTGGGATTAGATGATTTAATTCACCAAATGTATCACCATTTCTTCGCTACAATAAAAAAATATCATGTAGATAATGTTATGACAACCATGCAAACCATTATGATTTTGGTTATTAATGAAAGTGATGCTATCTTCCAACCCATGTTATCTATATGTTATTGGCTATTTTGAGGCAAGAACATGTTACTCCTTCAGCTGCATATAAATTGGTTTGCAATGTTTTCAAATAGTGTGAGAAGAAGCTAAAATATTTCTTAGATAATGAGGAGCAGGTGGTTGAAGAGAAGTTCATAGAAAAAAATCTAATGTAGTGATTGCTTTGAAACATGATGAATGCGAGATGGAGCCTCGAGATGACTTTTTAGTCATGCATGCAACTACTATGGATAAGGTTGTGCATGAAGGAAAGGACAAAACAACAACCTTGGATCCTAGTTCAAATTCATTTGTGATGACTCTAAGTCTAATGACTACCTTGATGTTTCTAGTGGAAAATATATTGATGGTGAGTTCACTAATGTATCTTCAAATGATGGGCATGGAGAAAACAAAAATGATGATATCTTCAAATTAGCTTTTGATGATCATTCATCTCATTTCATTGATGATATCTCAGGTGGCTTTGGGTTTGACTTCCAAACCAAGCCTACAAAGAGGGATGTTTATGATGATTTCAGTCCTAGTAAGATTGAGAGTGACTTTTTCATAAAGCCAACCACTCATGAGGAGCACAGTGAATACTTATACTCTAAAAAATCAATCAAACCATTTTCACAAGGGATTTGGGTGTGTCGGCACCTAAGTATGATGAAGATTGATGAGAGCCATTCATACTCCATTTTATACCATATTTTAGCCTTTTTCCTATACCGCTTAACCCATTTTCATATTCCATTTCCATACATTATCATACCATTTTATCACCTTTTGCTGCATATGGTTAAATATAAGTAAGTAATATTTAATTTAGTTTTTAGATCAAATAAGCACAAAAAATAATTATTAGATTGTATTTATCAATATTTGCTTCCATTATGTTAGGAAAATATATCCTGCAACATGCTGATTGAAGGAGAAGAATGCAAACTTCCTGTTGCCTTCCTATCACCGGTGGGTATACATATTAGCAATTAATTTCAACCATAAAATTATGCTCATAATTTAGTTGTAACCAATTAATATTTAGTTTTAATTTTATGGAGTAGAATGTCCTCTCGCTAAAAATAATATTCTATTTTATTGATTGTAACCATGAGCTAAATAAGCTCCTACAATTTAGGGTGTGTTGTTTCAACAAATAAAATCACTGAATATGAGCCACAAAATAATAGAAAAGTGGCATAAAAATAGGAAACAAAGGAGATATAGACTTTGTATTATTTTTGATAAATAAAACATCTTCACATGACTAAACCATCATAAAGGAATTTCATTTCAACACCAGGCGGATTGAGGAGAAAGGACAACCCTTTCTTGGAATGCCTAGTGATTTTTGTAGCTTTCATAGTAAGTGTGTTTATTTCCAACAAAGCGTTTATTTATGTTATTGTTTGAATCTATTTACTGTTTACTATTTATTGCTTATGATTTAATTGTAGGATTTGATGATTATCTTTGTTAATGATTGTTCATATTATTTACAACTATGAGTTATTTTTCTAGAATCATTTCTACTATTATTTCTAACACAATCTTTGTTGTAGAAATACTACAGTACAATCACAGTTCCTATAGTTGTCCCTATTGTAGGGTAATCCAAAGTACCCTATAGGGAATGAGGAGACACCTACACCAAAAGGTCTTTAAACCAAAACAAGTAGATAAAAAAATCTATACTAAACACATAGCTATGAACTCACATGACTAATACTTAGGTTAAAAATAATAATAAAATAAATCAATTTACAACTCACTTGACAAACTTATAGGCTAAGGTAAGCATTTAGTTGGTCGAGATCTAATGTCTAGAGATCTACTATTTCCTCTGGTTTCCTTCAAATTTTTGCTTGTGTGGTGCATCCATGATTTTTAAGTTGTTTTAAAAATAATAATCAATGTAGTATATAATGAAATATATATATACATATATATATATAGGTTTAGGAGAGAGGGGTCAATAGTCGCGTGGGTTACCTTTGTGAGCATTTAGTGATTGATTGGAATATCATAGGACCTTCATTTTTTTTTTTGTGAAATGTGGACTGGCCTCTTATCTATCTATAACTAAGGTTTGGAGGTGTGACTCATCACACAACTTGCCACATCAACACATCTCCTGAGAAGTGTCCAAAATTTGACTTTTTAAATATTCAAACAAAACTTAATCATGGTACCCCTGGTAGTTGAACAAAAAATATCATTTGTTGTTTGTAGAATATCATATTTTTATTTAAAATAAAACTTATATGCAACCTAAATGGACCAAATACCTATTGGTAACCATAAATCTTTGTTATCTCTAGCTTTTATATTCAACACAAATGGGCCAATAGTTGAACACAAAAACTATTTGTTGTTATAAAAGACAATGTCTATATGGTGTGTAGTTCTGGTTGGTAGGGGAATACTATTATATTCACCGGTACATTTAGCTGGCATTGACCAATCCGTTTCACCATTTAACATATTACTTATTTTTTTGTATAGTTTGAATTTGGAGAGCTATTTTATATATTGGAAAATTAGCATTTATCTTTTTTTCTATTCGTCCAAGTAGCTTTATAAATCATTTCATTTTACAAATTAGGAAAATCACGAGATACATAAATTGATTAAAATAAATTTAAGCAAAATGCTTTAAAAGTTTGTGGCTAAGTGCGTAATCCATGAATCTTGATTAAATGCATTAAAATATCGAGCTGTGTTGCATAAATTGATTAATTAAATTAAGCAAAGGCATAGTTTATCAAAGAAGCTGAGTGGAGTAGGCATTATGTAATGCCATGAATAAAAATTAAATGCATTGAATGGCATCTGGCTTGAGGTGAAGGTGGTGGAATCGCTTAGAGGCCACGCGTGGCCAGGGTACTTTGGTCATTTAATATAGAGTTAAGTTACTTGGTATGCATTTCTATTACTTTGTGTGTGTTGTTTTTGTCTTCTGTAAGCGGTGTTCTGAGGGAGAGTTCTAGCGACTGAGCAGGATATGTTATAGTTGCAGAGTCCAGACCCAGAAATGAGTTATTTGAGGTGATAATTTGGTATTTTGTAGTTGTAGAGTTGCACGCTGGACAGTGAGAGACGAATTGCTTGAGGTCAGAAGAGGTAACTTTTCATTTTTTTTGTCTATTTGATACAAGAAATGCAAGTAAGGTTTCATAGTGCTTTAAGGCATTCATATACTTTGATTATAAATTCGTATTTTAAACTAGTTTTAGTATTGTTTATTCGAATTTCTTGTTGAAATGCGAAGGTTTCATCTGCGTTTGATAGGAATTATGTAGAAATCCTCTTGTCCATTTTACTTCATGCATGTGAGCCATGTCAAGTCTGTATATTTTTTATTACTGCAAAGCGGTCCCATAAAGAAGGCTTTCGAACCAAAATTATGTCAACATGTGCGATAATGAGAGCTTTCAACCAATGAGTCGACAGTGTGTTGCTTTGAGCTTTTCTGTTGTCATCAAAGCATAAAGGATAGAGGGGTTCTGTTAAAAGTCGTGGTTGTTGTCCTCGTAGGCATAAATTCGTATATTAAACTACTTTTAGTATTATCTATTCAAATTTCTTGTTGAAATGCGAAGGTTTCATCTGCGTTTGATAGGTATTATGTAGAAATCCTCTAGTTCATTTTACTTCATGCATGTGAGTCCTGTAGAGTTTGTATTTTTTTGATTGCTGCAAAGTGGTCCCATAAAGAGGGCTTTGGAACCTAAATTATGTCAACGTGTGCAATAATGAGAGCTTTTCAACAATGAGTCCACTGTGTGTTGCTTTGAGCTTTTCCGTTGTCATGAAAGCATAAAGGATAGAGGGATTTTGTTAAAAGTCGTCGTTGTTGTCCTCGTAGGCATAAATGCAAATAATGGGAGCATAAAGAATGCAGTAGAAACCTTTTTCCTGCTAGCAAGCATAAAAATTTTGTCAGATGTCATCGTTACTATTTTTGTATCTTGGGGTTATAAAAAACTATGTCAAAAATGTTATAGAATCCAAATTACAATGTTGCCATAGAGCAGTTAAGTAATATTGCTTGATAGAATAGTTGTAGGCTTTATGCAAAAGAGCAATCAAATTCATTGCTAGAAGATTTGTGGTCCAAGAACCTATGGCAATTAGTTTGTGTAGTTAATCTGATCTACATTTATACTTGTGTCTCTTGAATCTAGAAAAATGCTTGCTAGTGTTTTAATGGTTTTCGCTATTAGTATCCATCGCAGTAGGAGTACTATATATTGCTATTCTTTTAGAAAAAAAAACACATGGTTTTTGTTTTCGAATCAAAGCTTTTTACATGGTGCAATGCTTTTGGTTGGAAGAAAAGAGGTCATGTAGCGGCCTAGTTGTGGAAAATTCTTCAAGCAAGTAGTACAAGGTGAGTTTCTAGAATGAACCTTCTCCTTTGTTTACAATTGCATCTAGTAGACAGAGAAAAAGGTTTTTTCAAGATTCTCACTGTATTGATTGTACTTGTAATCATATCGTTGCTTTTTGTTACAAGGACAATCTTTGCAAATGGGTATTGTGAGTGGCATATGCTATATGGTTCATAAAAATTAAGCGGTTGGGGTTCAAAAGTATATCTTCGTTGTAGTGGCATGATCTTAGAAATGCAATAATTATCCAATCAATTTTTTGGGTGGCTGATTGCACTTTATAATTTAAACCTGCCTTTTCTAATTTTGAGAGTTTGATTCTGAATCCATATGCATACTTTGATTAAAACTATTGGCTAAAGGTGCATAATTCATTTATGCAAAAACAATGCATTTAATGGCATCTGACTAGAGGCGAGGCTATTTGGATTGCTAATTAGTCTTTGAATATATAACAATTAAAAGAGATAAATAAGTATAATTATCCTTGGCCACATTTCACATTTTGACCTTTCAGTCAAAGTCAATTAACAAAGTAACAGTTAGACCTACAGAAGGTTCAAGGACTATGCTAGTAGAAAAACATATTTTGGATAGTGGCTAGACAATTTGTTGAAATTGCTTTACAAACTTTCAAGCAAATGCATTTTCCCTTCTGTTTGCTTTCATTGTACATCTTAAATGGAAGTTGGGTTTTGCATTGTTGCAATGCATTTGGATACTTTGATTGTAAAATCATAGTTTAGATCATTTTAAGTGTTATCGATTCAAACCTTTCCTTGAAATACCAAGGATTCATCTGAATCTTGGAGGCAACGTACAACTGTCTATAATTATCCTTGGCCACATTTTACATTTGACCTTTCAATCAAAGTCAATTAACAAAGTAGCAGTTAGACCTAAAGAAGGTTGAAGGACTATGCTAATAGAAAACCATATTTTGGACAATGGCTAGACAACCTGTTGAAATTGCTCTACAAACTTTAAAGCAAATGCATTTTCCCTTCTGTTTACTCTCATTGTACATCTTAAATGGAACTTGGGTTTCGCATTGTTGCAATGCATTTGGATACTTTGATTGTAAAATCATAGTTTAGATCATTTTAAGTATTATTGATTCAAATCTTTCCTTGAGATACGAAGGATTCATCTGAGTCTTGTAGGCAATAAACAGCTATCCTATAAAGAGAGCTTTGGAACCAATGAGCTGTCATAAAGGATAGAGGAATATTGTCAAATATTGTGGTTATTGTCCTCATAGGCACACATGCAAAATATGGAAGCATATAGAAACCAAGTTAACTCTTTAATAATCCCATGAAACATAGTCTTTGTATGCATCCATGCATACAGGTTTGCATGTATATATGTGTGCATGTAATTATGTATATATGAATGCATGTATCTATGTTACCATGTATGTATGTGTGTATATAACAGATTACTATTGCATTTGCTTTAAATGCTTTTTTGTGGATGGTGCCAGTTAGCCATCCAGTCATATTGTCGTTGTTGTACATATTGCTTTTAAAGATATATGAACTCAATTTCGTGAGTTATATTTCATATTGGTAAATTGGCATTTATCTGTTTTTGGAACCCATGGGAGTGGCTTTTTGAATCGTGATTGTTTTAAAATGCTTGTCAAAATGCAAATGCATAGGTTCATTGATGGCTATGTGCTTTCATGCATATATGCATATTTATAGGATTCATTGCTATCATGTAAAGGCCACATAAATATTCATTCCCCAAGCCCATGTAGTCATTTCAATATATGCATATATTAAGGGATCTATTGATACATGGATATGTGCATCCATGGATACATGAACGCATATATAGGTGTAACCATGTGATCATGTATGTATGTGTACGTGTATATATGTGTACATCCATGCATGTATCTATGCATCTGTGCATTGAGGCATGTGTGCAGCTATGTGTCTATGAATACATTTTATCCAGTAATCAATGTTAATTAATAGACTAGCACTCGTACCTAGAGAATGTTCAAGGATTGTGCTCATAGAAAACCATATGCATATCAATATGTTAGAGACCATGTATCTATGCATGGGTGTGTATAGATGTTGATTGTTCTGAATTTTGGTTGCATGTGATTGCATTAAACAATTAAGAATAAGTGCTAGATAATTGAAGTAAAATGACCCCATTAAGTTAGCAGATCAATTTTTCCTAGCCCTTTACATGTTAACTAAGAGTCTTGAAGCTTTTACTGTTCATTGGCAGTCTTTGAAGCTTAAATGTGACAGTATATGTAGCATTTTACCCAATAGCTCTATCATTCATGATGATTTAGGCAAGTTCATATTTCCTCATTCATCCTTGTATTGTCTCATATCTAAATAATTAGGAAACTGCTAATTAGCCTTTAAGTACATAGCAATTCAAAGAAAGAAATGATTGCAATTAGCCTTGTGTACATTTGAACTATTAATCAAAGGCAATTAACAAACTAGCCCTAGAAAACCATGTCCGTGTTAATGTGTTGAATACCATGTATTTGTGCATGGGTGTATATGGATGCTATGAGTTGTGATTTCTACCATTATGTAGCGCTTACTATTACTTGTACAGCCAAGTGATATGCAAGCAGAATTCATAGTTCATAGCAACCAGATACATTCAAGGACAAATGCAAATCAAGGTTGTTGGCATCCTGATAAGAAAGATGATGAGATACATCCAATTAATGTATGTCGCAACATCTTATTGAATGAAGATGATTTGGTTAGGCAGGTTACAGATGAGAATCCTTATTGGTATGTGGCTAATGCTCTCTTTGATTGAAGACTTGTCAAGAAAATTACATGCCAATACTATTAGAAAATAGGTAGAATTAGATTAATTGATTGACTATGATTGATTGACTATAATTTTGGTTCCAAAGCTCTCTTTATGGGACCACTTTGCAACAATCAAAAAAAATACAAACTCTACAGGTCTCACATGTATGGAGTAAAATGAACAAGAGGATTTCTACATAGTGCCTATCAAACGCAGATGGAACCTTTGCATTTCAACAACAAATTCAAAAAGATAATACTAAAAGTAGTCTAAAATATGAATTTTATGCCTATGAGGACAACAACCACAACTTTTAACAGAACCCCTCTATCCTTTATGCTTTGATGACAACGGAAAAGCTCAAAGCAACACATTGTTCACTCATAGTTCAAAAGCTCTCATTATCGCATGTGTTGACATAATTTTGGTTCCAAAGCCCTCTTTATGGGACCACTTTGCAGTAGTCAATAATATAGAGACTTTACAGGGCTCATATGCATGAAGTAAAATGGAGAAGAGGATTTCTACATAATTCCTATCAAACACAGATGAAACCTTCGTATTTCAACAAGAAACTTGAATAAATAATACTAAAAGTAGTTTAAAATATGAATTTATAGTCAAAGTATAACAATGTCTTAAA